>QNQO01010348.1:0-29093 GCA_003290165.1 Berberis thunbergii | reverse complement strand
GTTGTAGCATCACATACGATAGAAGAACCTTTCTTTTTGAAACAATGTCAAATAAAGCAAGAGAAATGGATAAGTGGGAGATTGGATATAATAAAATGAATTCAAAATATAACCAGGGCCAAGAAGGAGACGAAGGAATCCTAAAATCAGATTTGATTCTTGATTCTTCTCAAGTACAAGTTTATGAGTTCGGAAATTTACTCGAAACTTCTTGGAGAAGAGCCTAACATTGTCAAAAGACAAGACTCTATTCCATGACTGTGGATGACAGCACCAGCATGACGCATTTCATGAGCCTACAAAATCATAACAAAATGTGGTTCACTCAACCAATATAAATCAAAGACAAGGAACCTGCCATCAGTTTTAGGGCCCACATGCAGTGTTACTTTCTAACGCTTCTTTGATTAGTACTTGTAAAGGTGATTGACAAGAAGTCTAAGAGATATAAGTAGAAGTACTTTCGACATAATATCTTTAGGAGACACATAAGCGATAAAAGTAAAGAGTCTTTAACCTCCATATCAAAGCCATGTCTTTCCCTTCCCCAAACTCATCCTTTCAATTGTGCAAACTACCTTTGTTACCCTAAGTCAAACATTTATAGGCAGATCAATTGCTAAAGGAAGAGAACCACAATTCCTAATTAGTACAAACATGAATCATGCAAAGACTTAAATAACCTTGAAGAAAAATAAGATATTGTATACGTATTTTTCCTTGTTTTCCATTTCCCTCATAGGATATGGCATCACAATAAGTAATGACAGATATTATCCTCCATTTTGGCATTAATATCATTTTTGCAGAACCATGCATTTCTCAACCACGCCGACCCCTCAATTGCCCTAATTACTAAATTGGAAATCCTAATCATTGTCATCAGATAATTGTGGATTCTGAACTTTAACTACTACAAACCACATTAAATAAATCTAAAATGAAGACCCCACTACAAGTCTAGAGCACAATAAAAACTCATGAAACCTCAAAAAACCGTAAATAGACATGCAAAAATGTAAAGAACAGAAAAAAAATCTTTAAGAAAGAACTGAACCTTCATGAATATAGGTGCGTGATCAGTACATTTGGGAGGCTTATGCAGAAACGCATTCGGCAAAGGAGAAGACAGAACAACTCCATTGGAAAAGAGACCACATACATGTCCTCAGGAACCGTTCTCTCCTTCTGAACCCCTGCAACAAAGAACCCATTTTCATCAAATTTCCTCAAAAGCACCAAATTGGGGGTTTGGGTATTCACAATTCGAACAAACAAAGATGGAAATGTAGTACCTGAAGGAGACATTACGACTGAATGTTGGAGTCGGGGGATGGAATCGTCAAGGACTTTGATGGAGACACTGCCCCGGTTCCAGAAACCCAACCGAGGGTGTAGAAGTGGCGGCAGAGGTCGGCAATTAGGGTTTTGGTTTGTTTGAGTGAGAGTTTCGGTGAATGCTTGTGTGGGTGTCGCCATTGTTGAAGGTGTGAGTGTTGATGTTGAATGCTTGTGTGGTGTCGCCATTGTTGAAGGTGTGAGTGTTGATGTTGCATTTGGGTTGCTCTGTTTTTACTCCGTGTTTCTAAAGAGGGGAATGGGGTCTGTTTTGATAACAATGGGAATTTCAACTTTGGCTGTGAAAATAATTCAGCCAAACACATTCATTATATCTTTATATTCGAGTAAATCAGCCATCTTTGATCTTCAACCTAAACATGATTATGATTTGTTATATAGATTAATATATTTCCCATACCTTCGTTACTCAAATTGATTTATTTAAATACGAAAATATGTGTGATAGGCGGAGAATTTTATACTTTGGCCATTGGTATTTCAGTCACATGCGAACATAAATTTTAGCAAACACTTTTCTCTCCCTTTCTATGTGATCTATTAGGTTTTTTTGTTTGGGTAAATCTCAATCGTTTTTTTATGTTAACCTGAAACACATTTTGATTTGTTATATAGACTAAAGGTATTTTTCATGCCTTCGACACTCAAATTCAATCCGGGTATTTAGTTGTGTGATTCGTAGAATTGGTTGGATCATAAAAGTTAAAATATATATATATTTCTCCTTCCCCTCTGTGTGATTCATTAGATCATTTTGTTTGGGTAAATTTCAGTCATCTTTTATTTTCAACTTAAAATAATATTATGATTTGTTATATAGACTAGGGTATTATTCATACCTTCGACACTCAAATTGTAATAGGAGAAGAATTTTTAACTATGGCCAGAGGTATTTAAGTTCTATGCGAACATAAATTTCAGCCAAACACCTCACATCCCCTCTATATAATCCGTTAGATCTTTATGTTTAAGTAAATCTCAACTGTCTTTTATCTCCAACCTAAAACATCATTCTAATTTGTTGTATAGATTATTATTGTGTGTCAACACACTACTCAATATCAAATTGGTCAAGAAGTTCATTGCGAAGTTTATCGAATACTCATGGAGTAATCAAAAAAACTCAAATGATTAATCCAAATAATTATTATTATATATCTACACCTATGAACACTTAATTAGCTTGAGGAAATTAAGAAATTTAATATTTAAGTACCTATGGCAATATAAATGAACATCATCATTGTCAAATAAAATTGTGCTAGCTAAAAAGTACTACAAACATCTCAAATTGTAGAATGTATCATACTACATGACACAACCTAACAAAAAAAGGTGATAAAAAAAAATTTAATGACCCAACCAAGTTAAACCCGATTACTCGGTGATACCAAGTTAAACCCGATTACTAGGTTAATTGAGTAATGCAAACCAAGTAAATGGGATCGAGTCCCATTTTTTAAAACAACGCTCAAGGGTCTTTACCGAACACTCAGCGAGTAATTTTTGATTATTCGCCCTAGTAAACTGACCAGTTAATGAATGTTAAAGTGAACAAAATGAATCTAAAGTGTGTGTCCTCTTTGTTTGTTATTGTAATGTCATCCTTAATAAGCTCGTTTTGAAGCTACCCACAAACTTTACAAGTTAAATATTGCATACAGGTATCTTCAATCATGAAAAGAAATCACTTCTTAACACGTGTCTCATGTACCAACCAAATCCTCGTTCTCACACAACACCACAACCTTGATTATTCATGTTTGTTGAAATCCAATTTAGGATTGGGGAAAAGGTGGTTGTCCATAATCTTGATGCTTATTTCTCAGTTTTCGATGTCATATCCTTGTGTTGATCAATTTATCAATTGCAAACTTGACCAAATGCATGTAAAAGATTTTCTAGCTTTGTTGTACCAAACCTCTTGATGTCTCATACTCACGGGTGTACCTACTAGTAAGGGATATGTCCCATTGAAATGTTATTAGCAAAGCTCAAAGCTGTAGGAGGCAAAAAAACATCCCTTAGAACTCACCTTTGAATGACCTCTAGCTTGAGGGGTGTTTGTTTTCACCTCTTAATTACTTAGCCATGTTTTTTAGGTCTTTTTGTGCAGGGTAGTGTTGGTTTAAGAGGGTAGAGGGAAGGGTGTTGTTGGGTTGGAGAAGAAATATGTTTTGTTGTTATTATTTATGACACATGAAATCGTCACCCGATTCATGGCCATACACGTGGCTCAAGTCACCATAAATGTTGGAGACTCGTTACGAAGGCTAAGTCATCATAAATATTGATGGACCGTAACGAAGGAGAGGAGGGAATCACTCCCATCTCAATGAATGAGGAGACCGTTACAATAAACATCCCCCTTCATTGCTCAACCGAGCTTTATGTTCACGCACACAACTAAATGCAGTCATCATTCATTCATTATATAAGTAAAGAAAATGTATGAACAAGGAGACTGAATGGGCTCTCAATCGATTCGAGAGAGGTCGATTCGACTATCCTATCCACACTATGCAACTTTAATGAGTTTTGTCCAAACTTACATCATTTTTCCAATAAAGTTTATTGACTATAGCATCGGAGTGCTTTCGGCCACAAAAAATGTGGTCCTTGGCAGTCTAACAGTTGTTTTTGCAGGTCAAACTCACAGAAGCTTGATTTTTGGACGCATCTATTATTATTATTATTATTATTATTATTATTATTATTATTATATTATTATGGTAATTTCATCCTAACAATCAATTTGTTTCCAGATACGTGTGGACATCTTAAGGTTATTATGTTAAACACTTGGTTTATTATTGTGATTTTATTTTACCAGATATGGGAGGGCTAAGTTTAATTCAATAACAGAGATTGAGAAAGTCACATGGCACAACCTGCCACACATAATAATAACTAATTATAGATAATGATACATCAAGTAATATCGTCATCACGACCCACATACGTGGCAGAAATCGTCTATCACGAGGATTAAGTATCCCAAGACCATGCCAATGTATAAAGTCCAAAAGGGGCAAATCGGGTCAAAGAAAACCTAAACGAAGCCCGTCAAAATACCCAATCAGAGGCCCATATTCAGGCTCGATAAAGTTCTCCCTCAAGGGGGAGGAACGTTACATAGAAAAAGAGTCGTGGAGGGAGTTACGCATCCACGGACGCGCCTTCATAAAAAAGGAGACTGTTATAGAGAACATCTCCCCTCGTTGCGCCTCACATGCTTTAGTCATGTATGGGATTAACTACGACCATTATAAAAGATAATGGGAACATTCGACAAAAGTATGCAATTTAAACTGAGTTCTGTCCAGTTTATCTCCATCTCCAACTGAGTTACTGACTTACGCACTCGCCTTCAACCACCAAAAAGGTGGTCTTTGACAATCTAACAGTTGTTTTGCAGGTTTAACTTATTGGGAGGCTGGATTTTTGACACATCAGTTTGGCGTTGTCCGTGGAGAACAAAAAATTATCCTTTTAAAAAGAAAATCCATAGTGACAAAATTTGCTTAGTTCTGATCGACAATTGAAAGAGTTCTTAGAACAAAATGGCACATTCTACTGACCCTCAACCGACAATAGCACGCAACACAAATCCAACAACGAACATTGGGACAACCATGCCTGACAACAAAAAACCGCAACACAAGGTAGCTCAAACATCCCAGACATCTAGAGGCGCCACCACGAACCCTCGTGTAGATTTACTCGTGGTCTAGATAGAACGTATGATCAAAGCGGTGGAAAAGTTCACTCAAGAGCATGCTTAGTCCACTGATCCCGACCAATGAAGTTCTCGTAGGACCTCAACGGGTCAATCTCGAAAACAACAAACCACTTAAAGAAGGGACCCCACAGAGCGACGAGACCCCTACTGAAATCCCATTCGGGATCGGAGTCACGGACCCTAATATACTGTACAAACTAGCCAGACCACCATTCTCCGACGCACTCATGGTAACGCCTATGCCGAAAATGTTCACTCCACCAAATTTTGAAGCTTATGATGGTATTACCAATCCAACTGACCATTTACGACACTTTCACCACATGATGTCATTGAAAGAGAGCACAAAATCCATCCTATGCAGAACATTCCCGATGAGTCTCACTTCCATAGCAATGAACTGGTTCAACAGCCTACCACCAAGATCGACATACTCATTTCAGGCGTTGGCTACCACCTTCATTACAAGGTTCATCGACAGTCAGCGGATGAGGAAAGGGCCACACTACTTACTCCACATCAAATAGAAGCCCTGTGAGATGATAAGGGAGTATGTTGCTCGTTTCACTAATGAGTTAACAATGATCGACGGTTGCAGCAACGACACTGCCACCATACTTTCACCACCGGAATGAAAAAAATGACCCTTTTTCGATGCTCTAAACCTGGAACCCCCAAAGAACATGGCGATCCTATTGAAGGCCGCTCAAAAACACATCACTTCAGAGGAAATGATAGCTGCTAGGAAGAAGAACAAATCCAAGAGGGAATCCCATTCGAAGATACGGGAAAAGAGGGAAGAAATAAGGAGAGACGACACACCCTGGGAGGAAAATGTTCAGTAAAAAAAATCGAACTAACAAAAGTCCAAATTCAACCAGCCAGAACCTGGAAAGCCACATTCGACAATGTCCATACATGAGCAAGTGACAAGAGTGACAAAAAAGACGTACAAACCATATACGACCTTGAAAACCATCCAAACAAACATAATAAAACACATGACGAAATGGGAAGATGTCAATTGGCCACTTAGGATGAGAAGAGACCCTGAAGACGAGACAAGAACAAATATTGCTCTTTCCACAAGGATAGCGGCATGACACTGAAGACTGCTACAATCTGAAATATGAAATCGAGCACTGGGTTCAAAAGGACGACTCGATCAAATTCGTTGGGTTACCGGATAACAACCCAAGGAAATTAAAAGGTGGAAACCACCATGGGATCAAAGGAAACAACCAAAGAAAATTGATATACGCCTCACACTGTGTAACCAGAGAAGCGACCAGTCAAGCTTGCCATAACAGTTCCAGTCGAGCCGATCTATTATAGAACTTGAAGCACAACGCATCTAACGAGACAAGATAAATCAATACGAAGACTCAAACAAGGAGGCAAATAAAATTGGCAATTCAAATGGGGGAAAACACAATAGACAAAATCCAAAGAAACTTACAAACTTGACCATTATCCACAACAATGCCTCCCACTTTACTGCTAACAAATATAATGCGAATAAACTCTACGAACCAACGAACGCAGCCTTGGCAGCAAGTACTGATGTGAGCATGATTAAACAATTTGGGGCTACATTCTATGTTACCCATCCAAACCAACCTTCTAATAGCTCACACCCAACAACTTGATCAATAAGCATTCCGAGTCCATTGGCTACCTTCATGACAACCATACACAAACAACGAAACTACAGAGAACCATGGAGGAAAAAGTTACATAAAAAATGCTAAGACTACTCAAGGCAGAGCAAATCAAGCAACAATCAAAAGATACAACACAAACTCCACAACATGATTTTATGATAAAAAATGACTACCGCTACTAAAGATTGTCAAATGCTCAAAATGAGGTTATCAATAAAAATTCCAAGTTCAAAACTCTTCGTCTTATGCCAAACTGTGGCACCCAAAGTCAGACAATAAGAGCAATCGGCATAGCAAGCCACAAACGAATTGTCAGACAGATAAGTCAGACACACTGGTCTGATCAACCACAAAGTAAAGGTTGGGGATGAATGAGTCAACTTACTCAAACAAACTTCGGATCGACTAAAATGTCGAAACCAACTAACTGTTGGATGAAGAAGACTAAAATGTCGAAACCAATGAAGTAAAAGTTGGGACGAACGAGTCAACTTATTCAAACAAACTTCGGATCGACTAAAATGTCGAAACCAAGGAAATAAAAGTTGGGACGAACAAGTCAACTTATTCAAACGAAACTTTGAGTCAACTAACATGTCTGACGAACGAAGTAAAAGTTGGGACCAATAAGTTAACTTATTCAATTCAGATCGACCAAGATGTCGAAACCAACGAAGTAAAAGTTGGGACAAACCAGTCCAGTATTCAAATAAACTTTGAGTCGACTAACATGTCAAATGAATGAAGTAAAGGTCGGGAAGAACGCAGTCAACTTACTCAAACAAACTTCGGGTTGACTAATAACATCGAACCTAACAAAGGTTAAAAGAATAAAACGAAGCTATAGTGATTTCTTCAGCACAAGATTCGGTAAACAAAGCCTGCACCGCCTCGTTCATATGGTACATCCACTACACTCCAAGATGTCCTTGGAAAGAAATGCCTCCACGGGAAACATAAGAAGTTTAAAAAATTGGTCACTGGATCATTTGTTCCATCCGCCTGTTAACAACAAATTCTTCCGTTTATTAGGGACTCAAAACAACTGTACAATCGAACGACCTTGCAGTTTGAAGTAGCTAGAGCTGACAAAAGCATTAAAACCAGAACCTCGACCAATTTCTAATATAATTATTGAGCTTCACAAAACAAACAGGGAGAACGGAGGAAGCAAATGTTCTTGGTCACCAACAGACCAACCACCGAGTGTAGAATCCTAACAGTCAAGGGAATGCTAGAGAGGATGGACCTCGCATAAGTAGAAACCATAACCCTCCAACCATTATGACCCATTTGAGCAAGAGGAATGCCTAAGAAGTCCATATACTCCCAAAACAACTTTAGAACTGGGAATCAAAGGCCGAAAATGAACATGCTCGGATAGAGTGTGACATACCCGGACCTTGGATGACAAGGGCTATCATTTCTGTCTAGGCAAAATGATCTCGAGGTCTGATGGAAAATTAAAGCCAGAACGAACATCATCCAACGTCGCCTAAGAAGCTTTTTAGGAGAGAAGTATGCTTTGGAAGCAACAAGCGACTCGCCACTCAAAATATCACCAGCAGACATTGTTAAGGAATGGAATAAAAGGGAAACGAATGAGAAAAAATAATAAGCCCTAATATCAAAGATAGTGTAAAGAGAGAAACAAATCAATCACGCTTCCTCTTATAGAGTCGAGTAATGAAAAGATTGCTCATAGGACGATGTGCGAGATATGATGACTACACGAATCCCAAAATACGCTTGAAAAACGAACGGACAAACAAGAGATCGGGATGTCAACTCCCTAAAAGATGCTAACATCATTAAATGTGAGAATGATGAAGTCGAAAATCCAACCGTCGCCGAGTTAGTAGCCACATCAGCATACCCACTAACTAAAGGGAGGAGTAGCCGATGATACATCAAATAATACCATCATCACGGTCACACACGTTGTAGAGATCGTCTATCACGAGGATCAAGTATTCAAAGATCGGGGTGATGTATAAAGCCTAAAAGGGCAAATCCAGTAAAAAAAACCCAAACAGAGCCCACTAGAATAAATCACAATCAGAGGCCCATATCCATGCCTGATAAAGTTCTCCCTCAAGGGAGAATAACGTTACATAGAAAAAGAGTCGTGGAGGAAGTTACGCCTCTACGAACGCGTCCTCATAAAGATGAAACTGTTACAGAGAACATCTCCCCTCGTTGTGATTCACATGTTTTAGTCACGCAGGGGATTAACTATGACCATTACAAAAGGTAAAAGGCACATTCGACAAAGGTATGCAATTTTAACTGAGTTCTGTCCAATTTTATCTTTTATCTCCAACTGAGTTACTGACTTAAGCATCGAAGTGTCTTTGACTACAAAAAGGTGGTTTTTGGCAATCTAACAGTTGTTTTGCAGGTTTAACTTATTGGAGGCTGGATTTTAGACGCATCAATAGCCATGGTTCAAAGTATCCAAATATATCCCGATATCTATCCATTTTACATTTTTTATGTGAAGATATCCAAAATGTCTATGATATTTTCAGATACATCCCAATATTAGAGATATATCTTAGGTAGTTTACACGCTACTCAGTAACGACTCGATCGAGGAGTAAGTTGCCGAATACTCGGGGAATAATTAGAAAATTTTGGACAATTAATCACAATAAGAATTTTTATATACTTACACACAGGAACACTTAATTAGCTCAAGCAATATGATTTCTATATTTCAATACATATCTACTAAACACACATCCTACTTAAAAATTGTCCCCACATAAACAATGATCCATATGAATTTTCGATCAAAGAGTAATGAAGGAGATGAATACAAATCAAATGGTTGCGCCTTAATTGAAGTAGAACAAGTAATTTTGTGAAAGCAAAACCCTTTAGTTAAATGGAAAATTTTGAATGAGTGATATTTTCTAAATGCCCCTACTAAAGTCTAATAATTACATGAGTATTTAGGTACGTTCAAATTTAATTTTCTTTTAATCCTTAGCCAATTTATTATATTATTGAAGCCATCCTAAAATTCAACAATTTACTCACATATCATTTACAAGGTCCTCAAAGCATTCAATAATTATGAAGAGGTCCTTAAGTAAGATTAGTTATTAATATTATTATCAAATTAAAAAAAGTTCTATTAAAAAAACCTCTAGAACGCGGCAAGGGCTAATACTATATATATATATATATATATATATATATATATATATATATATATATATATATATATATATATGTGTATATATAATCGATGTAGTGTATGTGATTATCGCATTTAATATTATAAAATTTTCTTAATTCTTCAAATTGGGAAATAGATTAATATTCATACGAAAATGAGACAAAGATGCTTTAATGGTCCAACAATAACCAAATCATCAAAGAAAAGTTAAAATGAATTTTTTAGATGATTTATATTTTAATAAACTATGAAAAAACAAAGTAAACTCTCTCAAAATTTTATCATATTATTACTTATATTGCGAACATCACAACAAGCCAAGTAGCATGTCGAAGGCATGTCTCGGTAGTTGTGTCAGAGGCACGAATAGGGGTGGCATGCCGAAGGCAAGAGTACAAGCTATGTGAAAACTGAAAAGTGGGTGGTCGTGCAAACGACGTTTTGATAATACATAATATAAATGAACATCACCATTCTAAAAATGAAGTTATGTTTGATAGAAAGTACCACAAACATCTCAAATTGTCATATGTAATTAGCTTACTAAATAACAGCCTTAGGCCCAAAATATGTGAAGAAAACCTAACTGAGTTAAACTTGATTACTTGGCCGATCGATACCTAGTTTAACCCGATTACTTGGCGAGTAATGCACCATGTAAATGGGACTGATTTCCTTCTTTTTTTTCAAAATACATCCAAGTGACCATTACCAAGTACTGGACCCTGCACAAACTACCCAGGATATACCCTTTTTCAAGTGCCGATATATCCTACCGACATTTGAGCCATGATTAAAAATGTGTGACTACCTAAAAAAAAGTCTGGTAGTTTGCATTTTACAAAACAAAGGCAGCTTAATAAAAGTTCATAGTTAGAGCTTCAAAACTATTTGCTTTTGTACACAAATTGGGATGGGTCGGAGCATTATGAGAGAGAAGTTGAATTTGAATTGGGAGCTTTTGTACACAAATTTGGCTAGAGATGATAAGATAAGAGAATCTGAATTGGAGTAAAAGATGAAAGCAGAATGAAAAAAGTCACTATCTATTAAAAAAAAAAAGTAGATTCTCTTTCTTGTCTTTTTTTTTTTTTTTTTTTTTTATTTGTGTCCCAAGTCTTTTGAAATTGAAAGACTCGCAAACCCCATATGTCTGGAATGATTTCTCTTTTATAGAGAAGTTTATGTTACTGCAGATGGAAACCTCCAGGATGTTATTGAACCTCTATAATGCTATTAGAGGATAGGAAGGCTTAACTCGCACACAGATAGTCCACATTGAAAGAAGGAGAAATGAGTGTTGTGAGCTTTGTTGTTGGGAAGTTAGGATCATTCATTGAGACAGAATTGGGTCATCTAAAGAACATATGCAAGAAGTTATATACATAATGTATGAAGTAGAAAAGTTTCAAAGCTCTATTGAAAGATGCTCTATTGAAAGATGCAAATGCAAAAGGAGAAGAAAAAGAGCAAGGAGAGCTAGTGAAAGCCTGGTTGAAAGAAGCGAGACACGCAGCATGCCTTCGAGATTGAGGATGCTCTTGACGGGTATTTTCTTCGTCACCATGCACAAGAACCACATTTTCATGCATATGGTATGTGTGGATTTTTCAACAAAATTAAGTTCTTCAAAAACCTGATGGAAGACGCGATTTGGCTATGTGGATTAATGACATCAAAGTTCGGGTTGAAGATGTTTATACTAGAAGGCAGGAGTACAATCTTGTTAGTACCATAGAGCAAATATCGACTACTGCTACTTCCATTGCCATGGCGAAAGGAGGTATGAAATGTGATTCTCGAGTTGACGCACTTTTTATGGATGAAGCTCCACTTGTTGGTGTTAATGAACAGAGGGATAGGTTGATCAGCTGGTTAGTGGAGCAGCCAAGTTCAAGACTAGGTGTTATTTCAGTGTTTGGGCCAGGTGGACTTGCACTACACCAAATTGGCACTTTTGTAACAACTCTCAAAACAGTATCACTTTTGAGATGTTACAATCACCAAACAATTTCAAATCAAAACTAAATTTAGTCAAAAAATGAAAAATAGTAATAAAAAAATGATACAATAAATTGGATCACCATGAATAGTATCACTTTTATAACCATACTCTTCGTGGTGATACTATTATTGTATCCTTTTGTTTGTGAACATGTGTAAATTTGGTAGGTGGATTGTTACACTTCAAAAGTGATATTGTTTTGGGGGTTGTTACAAAAATGTCAATTTAGTGTAGTGTTGGCAAGACTACCCTAGTCAAGAATGTGCATGAAATCCCGAGGGTCATATCACATTTTCATTACCATGCTTGCTCACGGTTTCCCAAACATTTGATATCAAACAACTTTTGGTCGACTTGATTCTGCAGACGCTCAATGTTAGAATATGTAAGACTTGCACTCAAGATAGTCAAACCCAAGTCCAAGATTTATTCACATCTACAAGAAGGAAAGTACAAGAATAAAAAGTATAATAATAGAAAAATCGGAATAAGACTCTATTTTGTATAGAAAGTTTTAAGTTTCCTGTTTTCACAAGATTAGGTAGAAGTTAGCTTATATAAGCTTGTATTCGATCAAATAATTACAAAAAAACAATAATACAATTCTCAAATATTTTCTTTACATGGTATCAAAGGAAATTTCTTTGGTGACCTAAGACTCCGGGGACTCAAACTCTTTCCCGCCTTTGACGACTATGCTAAACGCAAGAGGTGGGAAGGGAAATCACACTCTGCAACAACTTCATGCAGCGTGCCAACTTGCAACTCAAACAAAGAAGGGGAGACAACAACAATAGCGCACCTCAATCAATCAACAACAACAACTTAGTGGTGTTTATGATATTCAAACAACAACAACTTCACGCAGCCAGATCCTCGACCTTGACCAATCAGTAAGCGTAAGGAGATATCACACAACATCACAACAACAAAAAAATACCAACACCAAATACTAACATTTGTGTTAAGAAAAAAATTTCAGCATTTGCGCTAAGTGGGAGTCATGCTGACTCGAGTCAAAAATATTAGTCGTTCACTCGACAGTAATGATTTCTTCATACTAGAATTGGAGAGTCATGTTGACCACTCGAATCGAACCATTAGTCGTTTACTCGACAATCATGATTTTATTCATACCAGAATTATCTATAATTTTTTCCAGAATCTTATCCAAATTTTTATCCAGAGTTTTATCCATAATTTTATCTAGAATTTCATCAAGAATTTTTATCTAGAATTTTTCAGAATTCGAAAATCATGATGCCTAGAGTTGCAGGGCGTGTCAGAATAAGTAGGGCTTGCACTCAACATAGCCAAGCCCAAATTTACTGTTTCCACATGGTAAGGTAGAAATTAACTTATATAAGCTTGTATTCGATCAAAGAATTACAAAAAATAATAATACAATTCTCAAATATTTTCTTTATACTCAATGAAGAGGAGAATAAGATTTGGCTCTTCAATTGGCAATATGGGATGTGACCAATATGATGATGATGCTCCAAAATCGTGTATGACACTATGGGTACTGTTCTGAAATTTATTGTTAATTCAATGCATATTCATTGTTGTTGGAAGCATATATAATAGTTTGAAATAGATTTCTAGCTTAGTTTCCTAGTTGTTCTGTTGCAAATCCTTGGATCATTATGGAAAACTCTAAATCCCCCCAAAGGTAGGGTTAATTAGATCATTTGCAAGGAAAAGTCCTCTAACACTGGACCCAAATATCCTAAAATTATAGTGGCTCCAAACACGCAATTTGGATTGTTATCTATAGTGGCATATTTTCATGCTTCTTACATACTCAAAACTTCCATGAGTACTTTGTTGTTCTGGATGATATATAGGAACTGGGAGTCTGGAAAGAAATTAGATATGCATTGCCTGATAATGAATGGGGTAGTCGAATCATAGTGACAATCAGTTTTAAGAATATAGCTTCTTCATGTATTGAAAATTTGGGTTATGCATATGAACTCCAGCTGCTGAAACCAGATGATACATGGATTCTATTTCAAAGGTGGCATTCAGATCATGTCTTGGGAACTAGTCTACTCAACATTTGAGGTAAGTCAGTGAAGTTCTTAAACAAGTGTAAGGGGCTACATCTTGCAGTTGTTTCCATAGCCGGGGTTTTGTCAGTGAAGGACGTAACAGAATAGGATAAAGTATATGAAGGCCCTAATTCATTGCTACCACATCCTGAACTATCTGATTTAAATATGATACTATCACTAAGTTACAATGATTTACCCCACCACCTCAAATCCTGTCTACTGTATTTTTGCATTTCCCCAGAGGATTACTCCATTGGTTGTTCACATCTACTTCGCTTGTGGGTTGCAGAGGGGTTCGTTGACCTTGAAGCAAGGGTTGGCATGGGTATTAACATGACAAAGGAAGAGGTCTCCAAATATTACCTTGACGAGCTAGTTGGGAGGAGCTAGGTACAAGTAAGAGAGATGGTTAGTTCAGTAAGAAGGGTAAGAACATGTAAAGTTCATGACCTCCTTTATGAATTCATCCTAAAAAAAGGTCATGAACAGGACTTTGCTACATGCTTTGTGGGAGGGCGACCCCATGACCTGAAGTTACAGGGTGACAAGGTTTGGCGACTATGCATCCTCAATAACGAGAATGCTAGTGAACAAAATAAGAATGTAAGCCTTGTCTTTCCCCATGTTCTGTCCTTTGCATTCAGGGGAATATCACTGTTTGTGTCTACCACTTTCACTATTCTATATGGAGAAATGATGTTTTTGAAAGTCTTGGACCTCGAAGGTACTCTCATAAGAGAATTCCACAGTAACCAATTTTTTTCTTTCTGAAGTGGCTCAATTTGAGGAACTCGGGTAAAAATCTCTTCAAATTCCCTGAGGAAACCTGTTAACCTCGAGAGTTTAGACCTGAAAACACTGGACTAACTGAGTTTCCAGATGAAGTCCTTGAGCTAAAACACCAACGCCATCTCCTTGTTAATTGTCTTATTCTACCAAAAGGAATCAGTAGGTTGACTGCTTTGGAAAAGCTCCATAAGGTTAGAGCACATGAAGTCATATTTGAAGAGCTAGGGATGCTGACTTAATTGAGATCATTGTTTATTACAGACAAGGCTTGGATAGACACAAATAATGAAGTGAGATGGTTCTGAAAGTACAAAACTTAAGATCTCCTCCATTGCTACTTCAACATTTGACCCTAGTGGGGTTGCTAGATGGATCACCACTTTGGATTCTCTCGCTTAAATATCTTAGCAAGTTGAAACTCTATTATTCCAGGTTGAAAGAATCGTCGTCATTTTTTTGAAGGTTTTCAACGGCTGCTTAATTTGGTTGACCTTCATCTGGAAGAAGCATTTGTAGGAGATGAGCTTCGCCTGAAGGTCGGTGGCTTTTCAAGACTTCAGAATTTAAGTTTGAAACGACTGCCAGTACTTAAATAGACAAGTGTAATGGAAGGTAGCATGTCTGGCATAAAGCCGTTAAGCTTGTATCACAGTAAAAAGTTGGAGAAATTGCCCGTGGGACTAGATATCTATGAGACAATTACAAGGACTCAAACACCTTGTGTGCATCAGAGTCCTTTACAAATAAAACTTAGAGTACTTGTGTGATGGAGTGTTTGGTTCACAATTAATGTGAGACTCAATGTCATTTTCTTTCTCTAATTAAAGCAAGCATACAACAACTAATCTTATAAGAGTAAATACAAGACAACAACGAGAGAGATAACAATCAAAGCACACAGTTGAAACGCAGCAACAACAACGCAGTGTCAGATTGGCAACAAATACAGGTTGAAACGGAGCAGCAGTGTGGCATGAAACGGACTGCGATAAAAGCGTGAAATAGGCTGCAAGTTTGGCGTGATTCGGTGTGTGTGCAGCGTGAAACAATAGCCAAATAGAAGGATTGGAATCGAGTGATTTCGGGTGTTCTTCGTTTGTGAATTTCGTCAAACTTTCGACGGTATTGTTGGCTTGAGATTGGGTAATCTCAAGGATTGTTGTTTGACAATGTTGTAATCTTCAAGTAAGTGTTTCCATATCAATAAGATAGTTATAGAGTCGTCGTCCGTGGAATAGGCAAAGCCGAACCACGTAAATCTCGGTGTCATCTTTATTTTCTGCACATTGCTTGTTATTTGCTATTATTAGCCATTCACTATCACCAACTAGGTCTAGGACTTGTGTTGGAATTATTTGCATTAGCAAGTATTTCCTTACAATCACTTCACTACTCTCAAAGACATTCAACTGAGTTATGAAATTATTGCTGGAAAGCTGGGCACTCCCATCACGACAGAAGAAGAAACCAGGGCACATATAAGAATTTCCATGAAAGTTCAAGTGGCTGCCCTCAAGTTTATTGATGGTAAGAATCCTATACCCTTTATATTTGCCACATTTATATATACATTCAGATGGTTAAGTAGAGCATCGAAATGCCTGAGCTCCTTTTCAAACAAATGCATAACTTTCATTTAAAGATCAACTATAGTCACTCTGAGCTGTGGTAATCAAGACAACCTCTGGATTGAAGATCAACTATGGTAAGGGTATGAGACTTGCTTTTGATTAAAACCAAGGAATCATTATCAACATCTGATTGTATACTAATTGGTAAGCAGATTGGCATTCTAGTTTGTTTGTGAGCTGGGCCTAATCACATGGTTGGCACATTGGTTTGGAGATTAGTATTTTGGTTTGTCTTTACTAGTTTGGTCTCTGTGAATGGTTGCGAGGGTGTCACCATGGTTTGACTTTTAAGTGTTTTGCAGCCATTTAGGCTGCCATGTTCTCTCTATGTTTAGATGCACCTGATATTTGGAGTTTGTTCATCTCCCCTGCATGTTGTACAGGATAGAGTCTGGATATTGTGTGAGTGAATGGAGGAGTGTGCGGGATTTTTTTTCACAAGTACTTCCCGTGCGGCACTAGCAAACTTTGCCCCAAGTTATCAAAGAAAGCGCCTTGCCCACAAAAGACTTACTTAGACTTTGAAAAACTAAGCAAGCTAAGAACACACAAGAGAGTTAAAGAGAACTAGAACTTGTATTGCTTGAATTCTCTGAGGTGGTTACAACAAATGAGGCCTTAGCCTATTTATACAACTCCACCTCCTCAATGAACAGTGGTGATCAATTTGATCTAACAGTCTATAATAAACTTCTACACACTTCCTTAGAAATATCTAAGGACTATAATCCTAAGGAGCTCTACAGAATCTTATGGGAGGTTCTAGAGATTCTAGAGAACCTTCTTTATAACAGTGTGGAATACTCTACATTATTTACACTTGCCAACCTCACTTGGCTAGGTAAGAAGATAGTTGTGACATTCTCCCCCACCTAATCAGGCGACGTCCTCGTTGCCTTCAAATCCTCATACGCTTTGATTTGCTCCTTGAATTGCCACAAATGTTGGATTGGCTCCCAACTAGCTTCACTTTCTGGCAATCCTTTCCACTTGACGAGTAGCTCATGTGTGGGAGGTTGGTTTGAATGACGCACCGCACGATTTGACACGATAGTCTCTGGTTCCTTGTCATGTTGGATCTTCATGCCCATTGGTGCTCTTTGTGAGACTCCTCTGTTTGGATCATCCTGATCTTCCTTATACGGTTTCAGTAGGCTTACATGGAAGACTGGATGAAACTTGATCATCGGCGGCAACTCGACCTTATAGGCTTGCTTTCCCACTTCTTGACTATAAGGAAATGACCCTCATATCTCCTGATAAGGCCACGATGCAGCCCAGAAAGTCTGGCATGAGCATGCATCTTGACAAGCACAAGGTCTCCAACCTAGAACTCTTGAGGCTATCTCTTTTTGTCGGTCCACTTCTTCATCCTCTTGGAGGCTTTTTTCAGGTAAGCTCAAGCCTCATCAGCTTGATCATTCCATCATTTGGCAAACTTATAGGCTGATGGACTCACTCCAGTGTAGCCAGTGGCAATAGAACTCGGGGTCATAGGTTGTTGTCCCATGACAATCTCAAATGGGCTACGACCCGTCACTTCACTCTTCTGCAAGTTGAAAGGGAATTGGGCAACATCTAGCAACTTAGCCCAATCTCGTTGGTTGGCACTCACATAGTGCCTAAGATATAACTCCAACAAGGCATTCATCCTTTCCGTTGACCATCCGTTGGAGGATGAAAGCTAGTAGAGAAATTAAGGTCGGTACCCAATAAGTTGAACAACTCAGTCCAAAATTTTCCGTGAACCGAGTATCCCGATCACTGATCATAGATTTGGGCACACCCCAATACTTCACCACATGTTTGAGGAATAAATGTGTGGCTTGCTCGGCAGTGCACTCCTTGGGTGTGGGAATGAAGGTGGCATACTTCGAAAATCTGTCCACGACCACAAGTATCCAATTGCAACCCTCCGATGCGGGCAACCCAACTATGAAATCTAAGGAAACACTCTCCCAAGGTCTCTCTGGGATGGGGAGGGGTTCAAGTAAGCCGACAGTTAATTGTTGCTCCACTTTTGTCTTGTTGGCATACAAAACAAGTCTTCACATATGCTTCGATATCATCCCTCATATGTGACCAATAATAGGAATCTTCCACAAAAGCAAGAGTCCGATGTATACCTGGATGTCCCGCCCACTTGCTATCATGACATTCTTTCAAGACTTCTTTCCTTAGGTTGTCATGAGGTGGAACATAGATTCGCCTTCTCTTAGAATATATCAAGCTGTTCTCCACCCAAAACCGTCTTGTCTTCCCATCTTTGACAAGAGCTATGATGGTTTGAGCCATGGAATCATGAGTCAATCCTTCCTTTATGCGTCCCTCCAAGTTGCTTTGAGGTTGACTTATGTCAGCAAGTTCTCATTTTCTACTCAAAGCAACCGCAACAAGATTAGCTTTGCCCGGCTTGTACTCCAAAGTGTAATCGAACTCTGCCAAGAAATCTTGCCACCTAGCTTGTTTTGGTGTGAGCTTCTTCTGTGTCTAGAAGTAGCTAGTGGCAACATTGTCGGTCTTGACCACAAATTTGCTCCCAAGCAAGTAATGTCACCATGTTCGCATGCAACGCAGACATTCCTTCTTTTGTACTGTGTACCGCCTTTCAGTATCGTTGAGCTTCCTACTTTCAAAGGCAATAAGATGTCCTTCTTGCATTAATACCTCACCAATAGCAAAGTCGAAAGCATCCATATGTACCTCAAAAGACATAGAATGGTTGGGAAGTGCCAACACCGGTTCTTCCACAATTGCCTTCTTCAATCCTTCGAAAGCTTGTTGGCATTTTGAATTCCAATCCCAACTTCGTCCCTTCTTGAGCAAGTCTGTCAATGGAGTGGCTATGAAAAAGTAGCCTTTGATGAACCTTCTATAATAGTTCGCCAAGCCAAGGAAAAATCTTAACTCGGTGACTTTGGTCAGTGCTACTCATTCTTGGATGGCTTTGAACCTTGGACTTGTCCATACGAAGCTTGCCTTTGCCAATGATATGACCCAAGAATGTCACCTCCTCTTGGGCAAATGAGCACTTCTCCTTTTTGACATAGAGTTCGTTCTCCTTCAAGGTTTGGAACACTTGCCTCAACTGATCCACATGTTCCTCCAATGTCTTACTATAGATCACAATGTCATCAAGGTACACAACTACGAACTGATCAAGGTAAGGAGCTAGTACCTTATTCATTAGAGTGCAAAATGTGGCTGCCGCATTAGTTAAACCAAATGGCATGACTAAGAACTCGTAAGATCCGTACCTTGTAACACATGTCGTCTTTGGTTCATCTCCTTCGGCTATGCGGACTTGATAGTATCCCGAGCGCAAGTCAAGCTTGGTAAAGTACCTTGCATCACCAAGTTGATCAAAGAGATCCGCAATAAGTGGAATCGGGTACTTGTTCTTGATAGTGACCTTGTTGAGTGCCCGATAGTCAATACAAAGCCGTAAGGATTCATCATGTTTCTTTTGAAATAAGACCGGCACACCATATGGAGCTTTGGAGGATCGGATATAACCAGCGTCTAGTAAATCCTTCAATTGTCTTCTTAACTCCTCGAGCTCAGGAGGTGTCATATGATAAGAAGCAAATGCGGGTGGACTTTGCTCCAACTTCCAACTCAATAGCATGATCCACCTCTCTCCTTGGTGGAAGCTTTTTAGGCAACTCAGCAGGCATAACATCCTTGTACTCCTGAGAACATCTAGGACGACCTTAGGTACATTCACCTCTCCATCCATGGGACCTTTCGTCTTCCTTGAGGGTAGTCAAGTAAGTAGGCTCATTCCTCTTTACTCCTTTAGGAAAGTTGGAGAGCGGATACCATTCTCTCCTTACTTATCTCCCGTTACTACGGGCACAACACAAGGTTGTCCCTTCTCCATGATGCACATGGTGTTGGCATATGGTACCAGAAAAGCCTTCACCATGTCCAAGAAATCTATACCCAAATAGAATTTGTGAATCATTTGGAGCAATAATTATGTCGACTTTACCTTGCCATTGTCCAAGCCGAAAATATCGGTGCCACGAGCTACTCCTTCAATTGGGAGACTTTTAGCATTGACTCCCTTGATATATCCTTGTCCTTTGTATATGGTAGGCCAATTTCTTTAGCAAGGTCTTTGGCCATGTAGACTGTGTTGGCTCCGGTATCCACCATGGCTTCAAAGTCTTGTCCCCGATCTCGGTATCCACGTACATCCTTCCACGTGGTTGTTCTTCGACCTTAGCTTGAATGGCACTTAAGAGATTCATTGAGCGATCCTCCTTTGCTTCTTCCTCCATGACAAGCGCGCCAAGCTTCCCCCGGTTGGGACACTCAAATGCCCGATGTGGTCCACTACATAAGAAGCAAGATATCTTCTTGGGTGATCCATTTCTCTTTTCTTTCCCCTTGTCTTTGAGTACTTGTGTTCATTGGAGGACTTCTCTTTGTCTCCCCCCACCTTTGCCATCATTACTCAGCCTTTTTCCTTGCCCCTTGGATGAGTCCTTTCTCTTGAACTCAATCAAGGATTCGACTGCAGCCATAGCCATTGCAAGGTCTTGCACACCTCGCCTCTGTCAGTTCCAACTTTGGCCAACCCTTTAGGCCATCAAGGAAGCTAAACAAAGCATCCTCTTCTCCCATGTCAGGAATCTCCAAGAGCAACTCTAAGAACTCCTTCACATACTCCCTTATGTTGAAGGCGATGAAGCTTGGCCCTTGCTTCGTTTTTAGCATCCTCCGGGTAGAATTGTCTCTTGAGTTCCTTCGTGAATTCTTCCCAAGTGTCGATGGTGCATAATCCTTTCTTGACATCATCGGACCTTCTGCGCCACCAAACTGTAGCAACATCATTTAAATATAAAGAGACACTACGTACCTTTGATGCTTCATCTATTATACCAACCGCATCAAAGTAGCGCTTCCATGTTCCACAAGAAGTTGTCGATCTCCCTTGCACTCCTTGCCCCACCATAGGCCTTAGGTTTGGGAGCTTCGACTCTGTGAGTGATTGTCCCTGGTGTAGTCCCACCATTGGCTACCACAACCATACACACACTGAGTTGAGTTTCTAGCTTCTCAACTCTTTCCCTATAAGCATACATCTCCGCATCTTTGGCAACAATTTGGGCTTCAAGGGACTCGATCTTCTTGGACACCATGTCCACTACTATGTTCAAGGCTCCTTGCATCTCTTCCCGGAGCTCTTGGTCCTTCCCATTGGACACTTGCCCCTCGATGCGTTGGTCCATGTCATCGACTTTCTCCCTCAAGTCGGACATAGTGGCACACAACTTAGCCAACCTTTCATCCATCGCAGCGATCATGTCCTTCGACTTGTCCTTGCGGACTTTCCCACCATTGTCGTTGTTGCCAGTTGCTGGGTTGTTGACCTCTGACGACATTCTCTTGTGTAGGATGATTTCACAAACTTTGCCAAACCTTGCTCTGATACCAACTGTCACGAGCTTTCTTTTCACAAGTACTTCCCGTGTGGCACTAGCAAACTTTGCCTCGAGTTATCAAAGAAAGCTAGTCAGCCTTGCCCACAAAAGACTTACTTAGACTTTGGAAAACTAAGCAAGCTGAAAACACACAAGAGAGCTAAAGAGAATTAGAACTTGTATTGTTTGAATTCTCTGAGGTGGTTACAACAAATGAGGCCTTAACCTATTTATACAACTCCACCTCCTCAATGGACGGTGGTGATCAATTTGATCTAACGGTCTATAATGAACTTCTACACACTTCCTTAGAAATATCTAAGGACTAGAATCCTATGAAACTCTACGGAATCTTATGGGAGATTCTAGAAGAACTCTCTCTAGAACAGTGTGGAATACTCTACATTATTTACACTTGCCAACCTCACTTGGCTAGGCAAGAAGATAGTTGTGACATTGGGTTCACGTATCTATATTCCATTTGCTTTTCATTTTTTTTTAATTTGTCTTTTTTTTGTATCAAATGGTTTCATCGGGCAACAAGACATTGTACTGTAATCAAGACAAGCTCAATTTTATTGAAAAAATATGTTGGCCTATTATTTGTATCTTTTTTTAACTTGTTGCCCTCTTAGTTTGAATTTTTTGTCCTCTTTAGTCATTATCGCTTTTCTTCCAACATCCTTCACAGTTAGCTACAATTTTTTTCCTTTCACTTTCCTCTCTCTTTGGCCGTTTCCTTTCTTTTTCTACCCTATGTGATTGAACTAACAATCTCATTCATTTTCACCATAAAGCAATTGTGATCGTGGTAATGTGGACCATGTTGAACCAGATCAAGAAAAACCAGGTTGGTGCATGAAGGAAATGAGGAACGCTCTAAATGGCTATCTTTTGAAATTTAAACTATTCAGGTGTGTTTGGTTTTAAGAAAGGCTTTGTCATGGGAAACTGCAAAAAGTGAGAAGATATTGGAGAGAGGGGGGAAAAAGATCTCCATCTTTAGGTTGAAGATGAACATGTGTTTTGGAAAATATTATCTTTGCTCCCCTAAAAAAACATTTTTCACAATTTTGTAAAAAACCAAGAGAATAGAGAGATGCACAAAATCCTTGTTTTTCACTCTTCCTTTTTCCCTGATTTCCAACTTACACATCAACAACTAGAACCATATAATGTCTGCAGCCTCAAATGGACTATGTGCGTGTAGTTGACTCCAAATTTTGTTTTCTATTTATTCCTACTAATTATCTAAAATTACATTGTAAGTTTCAGCCTCTCTCAAACATTAATTAATTGTACCTAAGCTATTAACATAATTATTTAAAGTCTTCGATATTTATAAACTATAAATAAGTCCCTACATCTAATTTTTGGATTTTTTGTTTTGCTCTCTACATTTAATATTTTTTACAATCAAAACCAATCCCTCTCAATCAAACATTAATAAGCCCCTAATCTAATTAAATTGAAGCCCCAAATTATATATACACTATAAATATGCCCTTATAATAGTGAGAGTGTAATATTCGGTTACAAAATACTAATATACATGCACTTAGTATGCGTCCACACCCTAGTGAAAGTAAAACAGTGTTATAGTCATTGTTCATTTTTTTTAGATAGTTGACTTTCGTTGATTATCTATTGGGTTAAGATACAAGGATAGAGTCTTTTGAACCGAAAATACTAGAAAATCAGTTTTGCAATCAGGATGACATGGCGTGATCTTGAAAGAATGATGAAATCTCCAAAGTGTATCTCGAGGTTGTAAAAAGCCTCATCTGATGATGCTACATCATCTTGGTCGCAAAACCTGACTCCCTAGCCTCACTCATCAATTTGAACACACAAATTCATAAGTTGGCTTAACTTATGGGGATGATTTTATGGCCATGTAGGATTTTTTTATTTTATTTTTTTCTAATTTCTAACTCAATTATACATAGTTTAAGCAAGTTCATGGATAAGATCACAAACTTATTTTGAATATTTTTAGACAACTTAACTTGTCTTCATGTATCCTAATCGTTAACTTGCTTAACTCTTTTTAATGAATTTGATTCTTTGGTTGGCTTTGAATGGAAAAAAAAAATAAAAAATAAAAATCAAGTCGTATCCCTTCCTAAATCTCAAAAGACTGCGCCGTTGTATTTATTTGAAGGTCAAGGAAGTAACCTAGCTATTAGAAATATTTTCTCATCTACTATTTTAAGGGAAACAAAATTTTTTATTTATAAAAATCATAGCTTTAATTAATACCCAAAAGAAACACTAATCAAGTCTGGAGTGTATGCTCAACTCATACCAAGATGCTAATTGCTGGTAAACAAAGCAGTATCTCATGAGCTGCTGCTTATATGAAAAGCCTTTAAACCAACAAAAGAGTTAAAAAAAAAAAAAAAAAAAAAAAAACAGCTGCAGTATAGTCTGAAAAGATTTTATGGCTCCAAGTCAGGTTAGAGGATTGCCCTTCAATAGCTGCCACCAGGTCCATGGAATCTGAAAACAAAACAAGTTTAGAATACTATGTTCTTGCTTCTAGCTTTGCTTTAAGTTGCAATTGCACCCCTTTCTCCTCCAATCTTTATTAATACCTATTATTGTATCTTCTGAACTTATAGTGTGTTTGATTACAAGAAAATTTACCAAAAGCGAGAAGGGAGATGAAAACAAGAGGAAGAGAGAATGAAGAATATGAATATTGTGATGATCCCTATCCTATTGGTTTGTTACAAAACCATGAAAAATTTTGCATAAATAGAGTCATTTTCAAAAAAAAATTCTTATTCTTCTCCTATTTTTTAAAAAAAATTTTGCATGACAAATTTTCTCATAAATCAAACACACCCTTACAACAAAAAACCAAAGGTTCTTAACTTATTCATATATCAATTATGCAACAACATCAGAGAAAACAAACTTAGCTTTAGTATCATCTACTCATTGTGTTTTTCATACTTTGACTCAGTGACAATATAATGTAATTCAATAGGCTCCCATTTTTTGCCACCACATTTTTTTGCTGAAAGATATCACCATTTTTTTTAATTTGTTGAAGGACATCACCAATAAAAAAGTCTTTGTTTCTCTTTGTGTCCTCTCTTCTCTCTCTAGAACAACAACCACCACCACCGCATCGTTCGCCACCGACTGTACCACCCCTCTTGATGTTGGGCCACTACTCCCCACCTTATTTATTTCCTCCTATCTTCTTTTCCTCTTGATCAGATCAGTTTTCGTTTCTCATTGACCTTTACATGCATAAGGAACAAACATGAGCCAAAGACCCACCGTTGTGGCGGCCGATGACACTCCGATGCTAAAGTCAGATAAAGCGTAGAAAATGGTGTATTATTTGAGATTAGGGTTCTGTAGCATACCTTTAGTTCCTCAACCTTGTTGCTTATTTATCATGCGAGAGTCATTGTTCAGTATGCCTTTAGTGGCATGGTTTAAGGAAATATATCCGTTAAGATCATTTTCTTGTTGAGAATTGTCCGTGCAGAGAGTTTCCATGCACGACTTATACTCTAATGTTTGTTTCCTAGTAGGAGTCAACGTTTTACTGGCATGTCTGTCTTAGGTCAAACTCCTAGATATTTATCTTATTTGGTCTTACGGGTTCTGGTTTGACCATTTGACTTATGGGTTGGAAAGGGCTTGGTTGCTTGGGTCAAATTCTCAGATACTCGCATTCGTGGCTTGGTTCTTTGTCATTTGGGCTGGATCAGATTAGAAGTTTATTTGGGCTTGCTCCATTCCGTTAACGAGATCATCATGCTACATGTACAACGTAGATTATTGAACTGTTTTGGTGTATCATCACCTCTCTTCCTCTTTTCTCTCTTTTCTCAGGGACCAACAACAAACAAGGGACATAGCAGGAGCAATGACCCCGCCCACCCCCACTGCCAATCACACAACCCTCCTTATTATCTGCTTCATTAAAAACATCGACAATGTGCAATGAATGTCATGAAGATCCGATTGACGACATGTATTGCAGCGTTGTTGAATGTCTCTTTTTTTCGAATGGGAAACTTAGGCTCATACGGACCCCTACTTTTGGGCAAAAACCTGGTGTCCAAAATTTTACCCAAATTGCAACAATCCGTGCAAGTCTAAGTCTCCCCACTCGAAGGATCCGCTGCAATCAGTGTTCTAAAAATCGGTCTAGGCGGCAGAAAGTGGAAAACCGCCCAGATTAATGGCTGGGCGGTTCTGGGCAGGTCTAGGCGGGGTCTGGGAGATTTTTATTTATTTATTTATATTTTATTTTTTTATTTTTTAATAAGGCTGATTATGTTCTTATTATTTTTTTTTAGAAATAAACTATTTAATCGTTTTTTTATTCAGTATAATGTCTAAATATAGCAAATGATGATTACTTAATGAAATTCTCAAAGGATATGCCGGTACCAATTTTACTAATGTAGATTTTATCAAACATGACTGAGTTATTCATGCAATTTTGAAAAAAAAATAAAAGAGTAGGTTTGAATATTTTGTCCACAAATTCAATTTTATATAAAGTACCAAACATGACCAATTTCAGTCATTTGAGTTTTAATAAATTTTGTTCATGATTGCTAATTTTTCATGTTTTTAAAATTTTGCATATTTATATATTGGCATTAAATTGGATGTAATTGATAATGTATTATGTTTAACTTTTTGTAAATTGTTAAAATTATAATATAAAACCTAAGACCCAGGCACCTGGGCGCTAGGCACCTGCTCGGCGCCCGCCCAGTGCCTAACGATTTTTAGAACACTGGCTGCAATTGAGAAAAAAAAGACATTCAACAACGTCAATTGGATCTCACGATATTCACTGCACGTCGTCGATGTCTTCGTAAAATAAAATGAAACAGATGATGAGGAGGGGCGGGGCAGGGCGTGGTGGTTGATGCTGTTTCGTCCTCCATTTTGTTATTCTTAGAGGAAAGGAGGACAAAAGAAGAAGATAATAAGATGTGTGGCGGCGGGCGGGGCGAGGTGGCACGATCGACGATGTGGTGGTGGTGTGGTTCTTGAGAGAGGAGAGGGTGAGAGGAGGGAGATAAATTGGGAAAACTGGGTTTATGTTGGTGGTGTCCTTCAACAATATTGGTTGTGTTAAAAAGTGGGAGACAATTCAATAAGAACATGTGTGTTGTGTTTGATAAGGATGAGGCAATGCTTATGAGCTAATAAGAGTGTGGAGGGTGAATATGCCTTGAAGTACTTGTGGTATGCATTTGGAGTATCTAAATTAAAGCTAATATTATAATGAGTTATTTTCCAACCCTAAATTATCATTCCCTTCTCAACGTTAAGTAGTTACATGCAAGGAATGAGATTTTGCCAATAATTTTGTTTTTTAAAATTTTGAAAAGAAAAAAAAAGTTCGAGGTGTTTTAGTTAATTTCGGTGTTTTTTTTGTAAATTTAGTTTTTTTCATAAAATAAAAACACCAACAACCAAAGTTACATGTTTTCGAGGGGGTTTTTTTGAAAAATTTCGAAGTTTTTTCATAAATTTGAGGTTTTTTCTAATTATCACTTCTTCTAATTATTTATTGATTTTTGAAACACCTCCTTGATTTTCTAGTTATCATCTCTTCTAATTGAATATTGAGTTTTGAAACTTCCCCATAATTTTCTATTATAGATTTCATGTTTTATTTATTTATTAATATTTAAGCTTCATTTAATATGTTTAATGATATATTTATTTGCATTTTTTTTCCACATATTTCACTATCCTCAAATTCATTATATGTTTTATGTATCCTCCAAATTTTTATGTATTTTCAATAATCACCAAAATATTTCTTAAAATCAAGATACCGAAATTAACTCAAAAACGAAATCACAATCCTTGGTTACATGTTTGTGTTTCACAGTCACGGGCCTGAAGCCTACATTATCGTTAATTTGGGTACCAATGGCGCATCCGTATGACGGTGCTTTAGAACTTTCCTTTAAACCTCCCCTTAATCAGACAGTCACTGTACTCGATGGCTTTGGTCTCTTATCCATTTTTCCATATCTCTTCTCTGTTCTTCACTCATTCTAAACTTCCACAGCTTCAATGGCCAAAGGAGGAGGCAAAGACCGTCTCATGAAATTGGCGAAGAATACTACAACATCAACTTCAAGCTCTTCAGAGAGCGCCACGGCCACCAGATACTCGACATCCTCGATTTCCCAATCAAGGTCATTCTCTCCCCATTCACTCTCGCTTTAGACATCGCTGGTTCTGCTCAACGGGGCTTCGGCGTTCCTGAATTCATCTCCAAGCTCTCCTTCTCTGCAATCTTCGTAAGTTTTCAACTTCAGCCAAGATAGTTTTGAGCTGAATTTCTATTGGGGTTATGCATATGAAGTGTCTGTTTAATTTCGAGTTGTTTGGGTTGCAAATTTTGTGTGTATATTGTTTAAAGAAGACATTTTTTAGGTGAAAGAATGAGATTACGAGTAAATTTAGTCTGGAGTTGTGTGAATTGTGCTATTTAGTAATGGGTATTTCTTGTTTGGATTAAACATGAAATGCATAGGTATAGTTAAGAAATTATGAAAAGGAACACAAGTAAGAGATAGTCAAGGTCAATTTTTGTTCATGGTCTTGGTGTGTTCTCATTGAAGGAGCCTTCGACGCCCAAGTTACTTACACATGAGATTGAAAAGTAAAAGGAAGTTTCCCCTTTTTGTTTAGCGGGTCTTATGGTCTGTTTCCCACTGGCGCGAGACATGAGAAATCTCAAAAAAAAGTAAAACATGGACACTGGAATTATTAATGGAATTTTAGGATATACAGAAAAAATGTTTCTTGCATCTAAGACTTTTAGTAGAATGGAGAATGGTTTAAATATCATATCAAGATAAAGGTTAAATCCAAAATTTTCAAATAATTCGCGTAACTCAAATTTATGACACATGTCACAAGTCAGTCATACTATATTGGATTTTTAATGTGCAATTCTTCATCCTTCAAATTGGTTTATTCCATCAATTACATAGTCTACAATACTAGTTATTTTCAAAAAAGTGAAAGAAACTTGTGCATATTATTGTACAAGCCCAATTTTGTTAATTACATTTGAAATCACAATTCATAAACAAAAAACAAAATAACCCACAACCCTTATATTCGAACTTCAAAGAGTTTATCTTCATCTATTAAGCCATTATACTTCACAATTCCTCTCACAACTTGAAGCGGAGCAAGGTTGACAAG
>QNQO01010347.1:0-23264 GCA_003290165.1 Berberis thunbergii | reverse complement strand
CTGTTAAAGAGTACTAAACTGCACAACCAACGCTCCCTTATTTATGCCTTCTCTTCTTCTCTTCCCTTCCATTGTCCTTCGTGCAACTCTGAATCTGAAACTGTACCTTGGGTGAATTTGAAACTGTAACTGTAGCTTGGGAAGGTGGCGACCAATTTGTGATGGTGATTTTTGGGGTGGTTGTAATTTTCCCACGAATCTTGGCATCTTAGTGAGCGGTGAAGAGGCGGTTATTGGAGAAGGATAGGGACTTGACAACCGGATGTGGCGGGGAGGTGAAGGAGTGGAGGTGAGTGAAGGTGCAAGGTTGAAGACGTGGAATTAGTTGGAGGAGGCGCCGTAGTGGAGGTTGGAGAAGGCGAGGAAGCTGACGGTTTCCCACTTGTCTCTGTCTAGATTTGTTTCAACTGCGAATAGTAGACTGATGAAACCGAATAACGGTTTGGCTCGGTTTCTGAAATCTTTGGATCGGTTTCGGTTTTGAAAAATTTGAAATCGACAATTTCGATTCGATTCGCGATTTCGTTAAAAAATCGAACCGCCGGTTCGGTTTTCAGTCCTAAGGGTGAGAATAATGGTTTTATCATAAGTGAAAGGGGCGATGACAAAAGTTGTCATATTTAATAAGGAAAATTTCTTATAGGGCCTACTTTTTAACTATTTGGACCATTTTAGTACCATAGTTGAACTATTGGCTTATAGAACCTTCTTTTCAATGTTCATGACCATTAAGGATTATCTCACTAACCAAGGTTTAGTGAAAACGGATAAAGACACTTATACCCTTACCATAAGTTCCAAAACAGGGATCTTGTCTTTTTTACTTATGTTAGCTTGATGATGGTTATGAACTTTTATGTCAATGGCAGCCCAAATTTTCATTCCAAATTTCCAACACGAGTAATGTCACCACTTCCTTTTCTTCATCCCAATTGTCTCTCTCCAAATCCCATATCTCATCCTAATAACCCCATATCTCATCCTCTTTGTTTATTCTAAAAACCTGTGTCTCCTACCCCATCTTCCATCATTTTCAATTATATTCAAATGCTCCTCTCATCTTAATCACATCAAACCTAAATCCACTAAAAACTCCCACCCACATCCAACCAAATCTACAAGCTTGCTTAAGCCCTCCAAAGGAGTTATATAATGTTGTCGATGTTTTTTTTTTGAAAGGCAAGCGTGTCGCCTGTGGGTATAGAACCCAAGACGGGAGGCTTAAACCACCACAACATTAACCATCCCAATCCAATCAGGCTACCATTGGCATGTTGTCAATGTTACACAAGGTAAATTGGATAACATGTATGCCTTTGCAATCTAAATAACATATCCAAATAACCAAGAGTGACATTGGGGGGGGGGGGGGGGTTGGGGTTTATCAATTAAGGAAGCAGTGAAGGTTTATTGTGGTAGTGAAGAACCGATTCTTAAAATTTTCTAAGGCTGGATCTATTTAAAGATCTATTTTTAACTTGGATAAGAAGATGTTGAGAGGGAACAAAACCAAACTTTTATTTCATTTATGGTACAATAACAAAATACAATTACCCGAACTTCTTTTCGATCGAAGATTTGCTCACAGAACATGTGGCAGGGTTTAAATGTCTTTATCTGTTTTAACTTAACTTTTGTTAGTGAGATGGTTCTTAATGGTCATGAATATTGAAAAGTAGGTTCCATAAGCCAATAGTTAAACTATAGTACTTAAATGGTCCAAATAGTTAAAAAGCAGGCCCTATAGGTCATTTTCCTATTTAATATCAGTGAGTCGTCAGATTCGAGATCATGAAAATTAAGGTTCTCTATATTATCAAAATCTTTTCCATTACTGCAAAGATGAATATGAGGAGAAATGATGGATAAAGGTGAAGAATAGAAAAAAAAATTGATTCTATATTGAAAAATTCTAAAGTCTCTAAAGAGAGTTGAGAGCCCTTTATTAACAAAAAATGTCCTGGACCTTGCAGTACAAACAAAATAACATAATACACATATGTTGCCTCGGATCAAGAAGTTTAAGGTTGCAACATCAATATCTTTCCTTTATCACAAAAAAAATATAAGATTTGGACATAGGAGAAAGTTGATGAGTAGGATAATGGTATCTGGGGTGAATAAACATGAAGTACTCTTACATGACTTAGGAGGTTGCAACTCCTACTCAAAGGTGTTATTGATGTATTAAGGAGATAACCGAAACATCTCTTTTGAGCTGCAACTCTCGTTTGCCATTTCCTTGGTGATATATAGAGATTTATCCCTCTATCTGATTAAGAACACCCCAACTTACTCCTCAGAACCAAACTAGCACTTACTACCCTTGCATATCTACTTAAAATCTATGCTTTTGCTGTGGAATAGTCACGCATTCCATTCTTAGCGTAAAGTCCATACTGTGACTATCGCTAAATGATGCCAAACCCAATTACCATTTGTGTCAAGCAACCTGTCTCCCGCAGAGTCAACAACTGAGATAGGAAACAAGAACACATTGTTGTGCCAACGAATGCCACACTGCTGAAAAGAGAGCACAAGATGAACACATCGTTAATTGACTCTTCATGGGTGTTAAATAAGGAGCAACTACCCCTTTTTGCCAAGTTTTCCACTGTTAAAATGTCACGACCCAATTTTCAAGAAAACGAAAATCCTCATATCCACGTAATTTGGGACGTGAAATTCAATATCTGAATAAGCAACAACTAAAACAAAATTTAGAAATTTGAAACAAACTAAAAATAATCTAACCAGGAAACTTTTTGACGTTGTTGGCGCCACTAATGAAACTCCATTGGCACTGCTCAAAAATCTCTAAACCTAAAAGGCTAATCGGCTACATTCCTAAAAGAATTTTCCTAAGAAGCAAAAACTTACTTGGGTAAGCAATCAAGCTGTTATGAGTAATCTTCATCCCAAAATCAATACATCAGCAAATGATAACATAAAATTAAATACAAATGATGAACAACTACACATATAGCTAGTTCCTCAATGAGGCAAAGGTGTCATGCAAGAAAATCATTCTTCAAAGAATATAGTTCCTCAACGAGGCAATCGTGTCATCCTAATAAGTAAATATGTGTTACTTGTACTTACACTGTAGATGTTGACTATGACAAGTTTGACCTGCAGAAATATTAGTGGATTTGCCATCCTGCAAGGAATTGTTAGAAACACATGTATATAATTTTACAAAAAATTTAATATTCCTCAATTAATAAAGATGTATTTATACATATTTGACTTAAGCATATTATTCGTTTTTATTTAATTGATCACTTAGACGATACCACATTCGCACCACCTCCGTGCCGGACATACATGTCCATCTGTCTCTCTCATATAAAAGATGATTTCTCCGTCATCCATGCCAAAGTGGGACACATCACATACAGGCATGCATCACCGGATACTCTTAACTATATAAGTAACAAAAAGCCACTATTGGGCTATCAATGCGCAAAAATCACGTCACATTTTTTTACGGATAAATGGTCAAGCCTATTTTAGGCATTTCAAAACCACATCCTTTCTGCAAGACCCAACTCGAAGTTTACTTTGTTTCTCTATAAGAAAGGGGTGACCTACTCCGCAAGACCCAACCCGAAGGTTACTTAGTTTCTTCATAGGAGAGGGAAAAATATAAACGCAAGAGATGTGGCAGTTCAAAGTGATACAATTCCAGGCGATTTAAAAAATTTAAGAAATCAAAGTTTATCAGTATCATTTATTTTTGATATTTCAAAATTCTTTCACAATGAAATTTTGTCATTCATAAGTAAATCGACCTATTCTTTTGGGAAAACATAACATTTGACACATTGTCAAGCCATAAACAATTTAGCTAAAATATCATCCAATTATTTTGGAGAACAACTTAAAATTTTCCGAAACAAATTCTCAAAACATTTTAGTTTATTGAGAAAAGCCATGCTAGGAAAAATCCACACATCAAACAAATCAAAATAGTAAAGTTTACACATTTGTAGTACAAACACCACAAATAACACAAACTCATTCTCAAACATGCTTAATATCACATAACGGATTACTTAGAATGAAACTCATCATTTCCATACAAGACTTATAAATCAAAGGAGTAAAGTTCACATATTTCTTACATGAACCAGCACAAAGACACAAACCCAAAGATTCATTTAACTCCTCTACCGAACCTCAATCACGCCTATACACAATTAAATATAAATAAGAAAATTATACTCCATGAGTCCATAAGGCCTAGACTACCTATAAGCTTACTTGACAAGAACTCAACACCACCACTTTATGTAGCAAGAATGACATGTATTACTAGCTGACTTCACAAATGGTTAAACTATATAAAATAACATAAGTCCTCTCTGACCCATCTTTTCTTTCACCTATTACTGTTTACTATTTCTTTCTGTACATCCATTTAAATCTCATGGAATGTACCAAGTATACCTCATCAATTAAGATGAAAAAATAACTAGCTAAAGCCAAAACCTCATTTAGCAATTTCGTGCCCATTCAAAATAAGGGTTAGAGAACTTGAGTGCATATGTTATGAAAGATTCTTTAAAATATGTTTATATAAACCACCCCTAGGGAAGGGCACACGATCATGTACTATTCAACTGACAAACATCTATTGTATGACTAAATAAGAAATAAAGCCATACATTCATAAATATGTAACATAAATATGAACAAAGCAAGAAATAATTAACAATGTAACTTTTAAAATTCAGGAAATCTAGATGAACTTTAGGAAATCATTTTTTTTTACCATATTCTTTATTTCGACAAGTTAAAAATCTTGAGGTGTGGGCATCCATAATTTATTTCGTATGAGAATGTCAACATTCTTTGCAATTTTTTCACTTCCTACTCTTCTAATATTAATTCTGCATTCTTATAAGAAGTTAATTCAACATCATTGATTTCTTTCTCCTAGAAGACACATCAAATGCTCCAAATCTCGAACCCAGTATATGTCCCATTGAATTTCATTCCTTTCGAGTTAGCTTTTCAAATGCTTAATTGCTTATCCAAGTTTGTTAGATTGAAACATCGTAACATAGATACATTTGTTATGTAAAGTTTATTGTTCTGCTATTGCAATTCAATAAACCTATATTTCTATACCAAATAATAATTTCTTTTGAGTTTCAAAATATACCCATTTTGCAAAACTCGAACAAAAAAACAAACCATAAACAAGCAAGCCATAAACAAATTTAGAAACACTAAAATCAATACAACATGAACAAACCCAAGAACCCCGCCAAACTAAATTACATTACAATCACATTGAAAATGTTAATGACTGAACAAAACAATAAATACCCATCACTGAATTCCAACACAAACATTTCGAAAACATGAACAAAGAAAGCAAACCCATTCTCACAGACAAAACCCATTCAATTTTCGTAAATTGAGGTTATATTTTCAAGAACCACATGAACAACCACCCAATTAACATATCAAACAGTCCCCCTCATAGACAAACCCCATAAACCCAAATCATAACATCTCCTCTTACAATTATATTTGCAAATACGCAAACACACCCAAAATTCAAAAAAGAAGAAGGAAGAACTCACAGTTTGTAATCGCCACCATTGAACTCCATTTTCTCGGCTTAGTCGATCATTTACAATTCATTTCATCTCACCAACAAACAACGACAAATAGCAACACACGAACCCAACGGCGAGTAGCAACACACAACGGTAGATCAATCATTGATCCCTCTCTTGCAGATCATCCTTCTCCCTGCTCTCTCCGCTAGTAACAGCTCTGATCGAGCTTTCTCTCACTGCGAATCCTTTTTTTGTGCGAAAATTAAAAGGGAAGAGAGAGGAAGGAGAAAGGATGGAGGAGAGAATTTAGGGCAGTGAAACCCACTGCAAATTCTCGGTGGAAGCCCGAGCTCATCCCCAGAGGAGAAGATGAGGAGGCGCAGGAAGGAAGAAGAAGAAAAAAGAAGGAAGAGAGGGTTTTTCTCTTTATAATGTGGGTGGCTATTCGCCCCCACTGAATTCTTGACGGCACCCCACACTTTAAACTCACAAAAATAAAATCATAAATTTTGAAATTTAAATTCTCAAAAATTTAACTATTATATTTTTAAAAAAATCCAAAATTAAATACTTTAGCCATAGGAAATTTTACGGGTGTTACATTAAAGTGCAGCCATTAACAATTGTACAGATCAAGAAATTAGTCAAGGAGAGGACTGATTATTCTACACGATATTATTCCTTACAAATAAATTTGTTACCAGGGTCACTACCTTGAATTGCTCGCCCAAAAAGAGAAGTCATAGCATGATTTCCTAGTGAATTCTCTGGTCTTGTCAACCCAAACTGATTTGTCGACGTTGTTGTTATGAATTTTAACTAAACTTAGCAAGTTAGCAGTTCAAAGAGTCTAGCAAAGCAATGGAATGTCTCGTTGTTCTGTTGAAAAAAATGGTTTAGACATTCAGAATCAAAAGAACATGAATGAGTCGTGAAATTAAAAATTACGTTCACGTATGAATTTTATGATTCATCTCAAAACAATTAGCTCTGTAATTTCACAAACCACACTGGAAACATTTTAACTCTGGTTGCTCTGCCATTAGAGTCATATTTTGTCCTATTTCTGACACCTCACAGTCTGGTTTCATAGAATGACCTTGTTTCTTGCCATATGATGTACTTTTCATATTCTGCTGAATTTAGTTTCCACATGTCGAGCATGTTAAAAATACTCTTTGATGCACTTGTACGTGAGTCCCTTCTGTGCAATGGATATGAAGTTGAATCTGAAAGCCAAGAACTATGTTGTTTTCTTGTTCATTTAAACAAGAATACCAAGAGATGCCCTTCTCTAACAAAAATAAGTTTTCTTCACATGATCACACCACCAATTGGCCACAAGCATACTAGGATCTTGTTTAAAACAAGAAACAAACAGAAAAAAAACACTAATCAAATTATGAAACTTAAACAAATATAAAATTCGGAGTAAGGCTTTATTACCTAGACTTGTAAACTCAATTCTAAAATTCCCTAAAAATTTATTATGAAGTGTTCCAATGTCAATTTGGCGGTATTGTAACCCTAGATTGCATTAGAGCATAGCTGGTACTTGTGCGGATGGTATCACAAATCCAGGTTTAAACCCTGCCAAAGGCATTCAAATTGGTTTTTGGAATCCTTTAAAACCCTGTTTACCTTTAAAATAAATAAAATGTTCATTTTCAACTGAACAACATTCTAGTTATGGTTTGCAATCAAGAGAGATACTTTTGGAGTTGTAGTTAACATAGTTTGAGTTTATTATGCACGTTCTCACTGAAAAATACGTTGAAACAATGTAGCAATCTGTAAGTAAAAAATCTATGTTTTCAGTTGGTGCAGGGATATATATATAATATATTTTTTATTTTTATTTTTTTTTAATGTTTTTTTTGCGGTGGGGTGGGGGGTGGATCCATTTTGAAGAATATATATATATATATATATATATATATATATTTTTAAAATATTAAGATAGATGATTTTGTTTTGGTTGGGTTGTATTTGTTTGTTTTGTAAGTGTATCTTAATCAACATAAATAATTATTCATGAATAGAGTTAAATCACCTTTTCCACGTATAATAGACCACTTTTATGTAAAAGGTTCTTAGGCTTGAGCCTTTTTCCTTTAATAACCTAGCCAAAATAAGTGTAAAGAAAACTTGATGCCTTGCTTGGTATTTTACAGTATCCAAAATCATCAGATCAATTTGGTAATTTCACCCCTACAGCAGGATCACCAAACTGATGAAAACCATTAAACATCAAACTAACTTAGCAAAATCAACCAGATTTGAACTGATCATCAAACTTTACCATTAAACTCCAACGGATCATGCATATTTTAATGTCAATAAAATGCTAAGAATATAGAATTGTAGATGCATACCCATACACAGGTGATTCATTCTGTAGGCCCAGCCTATTCTCCTAGTTCCTTTTGCTTTTTCAGTAGTTGGTTGAATAAGGAGAAGAATAGATACATACCCATACACAGATTGGGCTGGAGTTCTTAGTATTAATAGGGAACTGGAGTTCTAAAGAACAAATAGGTGGAGAAAGAAATGATCGAAAGAAGAGTTAAAAGACCAGATGTTGTACAGGTTGCATAACAAATGTAGATTCCAAATAATCGTCCGATGAGCCCAAGTGTGTATAGCCATGCATAGGGTCTGTACTCTGTAGGCCCAGTGGCTTCCAAAGCGCAAATCCAAATTGATTTGAGTAGGGTCAACAGTCTCAACATGTATTACTCAAGGAACACTCTACTTTTTGAAAACTACTTGATAGTAATTCAAATTTAAGAAGGGAAGCCCACATATCTCCTTCTTTGCTTAATAGAAACTTCATAAAGGGGGCAACAGACATATACTCCAAGAAATCTCTTCGCTCCGAAAGTCTCTTAATGCAGATTTAACAATTATATTTGAAGGTGAACAACTGTCATCCCTCTAGTTCTGTAACTGCTGCAAATACATACATCAGTCTGCAAGCCCCATTAATATATCTGTCATTTTGGTGCAGTTGAAGGATATGAACATGAATGAAGCATCTGAGAAGGTGGCTGTGGAACTAGCTGCACAAGGAGTCATTGGAAAGAGAGTTGATCAAATGGAGTCTGGATTCATGATGGCTCTTGATTACATGATCCAGCTTGCTGAAAAGGATAATGATGATCAGGTTCCAGAATTTATTTTTAATTCTGTCCATTTGTAGTCTTTTGATGAGAGTCCTGATCGAAATAGATTGTTAGAGCATGTCATTGATTGTTTCTCTTTTCTGATGACTGTTTGTCTGGATGACAATGATTGTTTACTTGTTTGTGACGGCAAAATAAAATTATGTTGCAGACCAAAGGAAAACACACTTCAAAAAAACAGTTTAATAGAGGACCAAGATATCCTACAAAACAAAAGCGGAAAATAAATAAATAAAAAAGAACCGACAATAAAATGAGATTGACGAAAAGTAAAGGAAGTAATTACATTAAGAAAAAAACTGAAGATTTTTCTAGTCTTTCTATGGTTATGGTGAGGGGAAAGGTATTTCTGATACATCCATCAAGTTCCTAAATGGGGTGGAGTTACTGTTTTCAAAGGGGGATAAAAATTCAGTTTTGGCTTGATGAGTGGTGTGAGCTTGGTGCCCCTCAAGTGCCAGTTTCCTAGATTATTTTGGTTGTGTTTGAAAGAAAATGTTATGGATAGTTTTGCTATTAGTGAGGGGGAGAGAGGATCGGAATCTCCATTAGAAGAAGGCTCAATGGGAGGAGCTTGAGGAGGTGAGTGATATCTTATTAGTCGTTAGTTTGGTGAGACTGCGCGGAAGGGAGGATGGTTGAAAATGGGAAATGGTCTAAAGATTCACATTTCTCAGTTTTTTTTTTTCCTTTTATGGAAAGATTGGGGGGAAGCCTTCCTTGAGTATATGCGTGTTTTCTTTGTGGGTGTAAATGGAAGATACTTTTTCCATTCAAGATTTCCTTTTCTATGGGAATTGGTTCGGAAGTGGCTTCCTTCTTGTGGCGACACTTTAGTTCACAAGGGTATGTGGGTTGATGTTGGTTGCAATAGTTGTGATGGGTATTTGGGTGGTAATTAGATTTTTTTGTTATTTTTTCAACAATTGGGATGGAGCCAACACATTTAAGGCTTTTATGGTTAGATTGCTTAGGGCTTAAGTACTATTTTGGCTATAAATAATATTGATTTGAATTTAATAAAGTTAGTTTTCTCAATTTCTTTAAGCTTTGCTAAGACAAGCTTCTTCATGTTCAATTGATTATTTCTTCTGCAAATACCATCAAATTGATATCAAAGCAAAGTTTGCTCTTGGCTAGGAAATGGTGTGAGCTAAGACGATGAAAGAGGATGAGGAGAAGAAAGCTATGGTAGTGACTACAAGGAGAGTTGTCACCCTAACAATTTACACTCAGCACCTTCACGGAGAAGATGTAGGGGAAGGTGAAAGACCTCGGGAAAAATCTTAACATGCCGCAAACACCACAAAATCGTTGCGAACCAACCATCCACCAACTAGGTTGTGCAACACATTGTGCACATGCTGATCGGCTAGCAAGTCACGCTGCAAGCCGTACCATTGATCTGTGGCCAGGCCATGTCCGCCTGGGGGAGCTTCTCTGTGACTGTTTGGGAATTTTTCTCATCCTATTCATGGGCACTGCCTGTCGTCCCTTTCTTGTTTGACCCCAAAAACTCCTTTTTAATTCCTATTTTCATCTTCCACAATACCTTGTCCTCAACTCACAACCCACACAACTCCAAAATCAATTAAGCACCCCCAATATTTTTTGTACCTTACTCACCATCTATTAACACGACCACTGTGGCTGATCTTGAGTCCACTACGAAGCAATTGGCTAAAAAAAATAAAAATTGTTGGAGAAGGCCTTTTTACCTGAGTTGCATGGGAAGGGTGATGATAGTTGTCTGTGAAATCTGATCCAACACAATTTGATCCTAAGGCGAGACAAAATATAACAATGTACACTCATTAGGATTGGGTAAATATGGGACAAATTTGAAGTGGTATTGAATTAGAACTTGTCAAATCAGCACATTTGAAGGTGGATCATTCTCTGCTTATTCGTGAGAAGCCACCAACACCATAGAAAAACATGGGAAGAGGAAGAGGACATGGTAGAGGCTTTGGAGTCTCTGGAGAGGAAATCCAAGAACAACAATTCAACAATTGGCAGCTGGTTGTTATCATAACTTCCAGGGTAATCCCCTACAACCTCTTCTGAAATTTAATAGATTAGTTGACGGGGATGGAGATGAGAATAATGATGAACATGATATTGGGCTGTCCGATGATAATGAGAAGTTGTTTCGTCATCTAGAACGGTTGCAACATGAAGATGTTAAGGCTCTGCTTGGTACACTGGAAAAATATGCATTTGCATTGGTTTCCAATGCACTACTTTAATTAGTATTTGGTTTGTTTATCTTTTTATCCAACTACCTTGATTTTTTCTTTATATACAATAGTAACTTAAACTATTTTATATCTTATAATTCGTTGTAAAGATTAAAAGGTGCACTAATAAAAAGAATCATACATTTTTTCACTAATGTATAATACCAACTTTATTTTTTTCTTCAAATATAAAAACATCCAAAAAGGTGGTGGTATTAGCTTTGAGCTTGTTGTATTTATAAAAGTAAACCGTTGCTTGTATTTTGTTATTGGTAAGTGGTGATCGTTTATACCACATCGCCAGTTTTGCTTACCAAAAATGGTGCACTTGGAGCTCTCGATTCCATGGTACGGCTCAACAAAGTAGCCACACCGTCCTACCTATTTAAAGTTTGAGAATAGGTCAATGGCATTGCGCCCCCAATGCCTCTAATCAGCTTTACCCGATAGAACTCGCGCTCGAGCTTCAACTATCCTGAGGGAACCAGTAACTAGATGGTTCCATTAGTCTTTCGGCCCTATACCCAAATCAAACAAACGATTTGCACGCCAGTATTGTTACTGGCCTCCACCAGAATTTCCTTTGTGATCATCGCATGAGTTTAGACGACACCAAGTGGAGCCTAAGTTGGGTATTCCAAATTATGGTGGAGGGGATGTTTTGTTGATTGAGCTAATGAGATTGAAAAGTCCTTGGGGTTGTAAAGTTTAACGGGTGTCGAATTTTTTAGATTAGTGGCAACAAAATTAAAAGTTATGCAAGTACTTGGTGGATCGTTTTAGGGAAGGAGAGCGAACTATTAAATTTGGTTCAGGTTCACACATGGCCATTGATGAGAAACTTATTGCAGGAAACCTTTGTTTTTGATGTTTATGAGAAAGGCCTTTTTAGTAGGTTACGTCAATTGCAACTATGCTCTTGTACAATAGCTAAGTACACCAGAGAATTTCGCATACTTTGTAGTCAATAAACGCATCTTGACACATAAGAGCAAAAAACTAACAGATATTTGAATGGTTTGCATGTTGATATGCAAAGGGAAGTCACTTTAATAAATTTGAAGATCAGGTGAGAAGTTCGCTAAAAGGGCCGAGATAAGTTCAAAACCTGTTTCTACTACTTCTGTTGCTGCAAGTACCACTAAATTTGGTCCTAAACCTGCCCAAACTGCTGAGGCCTGCACCATTTAGCTCAAAATTTGGATGAATGTAATCAGATTAATAATATACTTGGCGAATGCTTGAAAGTCAAGCGACACTGCTTACAGACAGCCGTACAAGAAAACTTGCACCATATGAAGTTGGGGAGGAACCAACTGTGGAAAATATTGCTTTGGTAGCTACCTACTTTAACTTGTGGACAAGCTTCCTTTGGTCCATATGAATGATGAGTATTTGGATAATAATTAGGATTTTATTTGAATTGTTAATTTTTTTTCAAGAGGCGGGCTTGGACGTAACAAGTTAAATTAAGGCTTTTTACTTCAATCAGGGTTAGTGTGGGTTAGGGTTATGGTTAGGTTGCTTAGGGCTTAGTTCTAATTTTGGCTATAAATAATCTCAAAGCAGTGTTATGGGCTGTAGCTTTGGGGTTAGCTGTGTGTTCGAAGGCTTGGTGGTGGAGGCCTTGCATGTTCTTTTGTCTCTCATCCTTCCCATCCTTGGATTGCACAAAATTTTAAAGATAAGGTGCCTAGTGTTGAGTGTGCGGTTGTGGAGAACATGGCTGTTCTTTGGTATTATTGCATGGGTCATAAAAATTTCATGGTTTCCGATTTGAATACTTCATTATAAATTGAATTTCGATGTATTATCCAGTGTTGTACGAATCGGTCCAAATCGCGATTCAAATCGCCGATCTAAATCGAATCGGCCTGCAAACGGTTTTAAATCGACCCATAAATCGGAAGTCATCCAAATCGGACTGAATCGCCACCGATTCAGCCATAAAATCGTACATCGCAAATGAAGAACAAAACTACGATTTATTCGTTTCGCACAAACAAAAAAAAAACCAACAGAAATCGTTCAAAAGAAGAAGAAGAAGCAAAAAAACAGATCTGGACAGGGAATACGAATTGGAAAAAAAAAAAAAAAACAGAAACAAACAGGGAAGAAGAAGAAGAAGAACCAACATACCTTCAAAAGAAGAAGAACAACCAGATCTCGCAGCATCAGATCTGCTCCAGAAGAAGAAGAACAACCAGATCTGGACCCTCGCTCTGCATCTCGACATGTCTGCGACAGCATCTCAATACTCTGCTGCATATGAATCGATTGTGTTTGAATCGATTGTGTAGGTTGAATCGATTGTGTAGGTTGCATCGATTTCGTAGTGTAGGTTGAATCGATTTCGATTTCGCAGGGTTTGGCTGTGTTGTTTGTTGGGTTGTGAAAACTGAGAATAAAATTTTGCTTTTAGTTATATACAAAGGTCAGGGTCAGGGACCCCTAATTAATTGTTTGTTAATAAATATCATATTTACACCCTCAAAGTTAATTACAATATCAAGAGATACCCTTATTTTACAGTAAGTTTTGCTTTAGTTTATAAAGACAAAACCGAGATCATCTCCATTGAGTTTTATAAACCTAAAAGTAAAAAACAAACCCTACCTTTTGCAAACTCCATCTTTTTTTATGGCAAATCTCTTTTTTTAATGTCCTTCAATAGCTCCCACCAACAAGTGATGGTTTATTCCATAGATTTCTACTTCAAACATTAAGTGCTTTCACCAAACAAAGGAGGTTTTGCTTCAACCAAAGGTAAAAAAGTTTACTTCTCATTGTCTTTCCATATTTTTCATTAGATTACTTCACTATTATCACTATGCCACCAGATATAGCTTGGGAACATTGTGTTGCTGTGAATAATAATAAACAAAAGGTTAAGTGTAATTATTGTGGAAAAGAGATGTGGGGAGGGGTTTTTAGAATGAAAAATCATCTTGGAAGAACAAACAAGGATACTTCACCATGCTTGAGCAATTCAGATGAAAATTATTTACTATTCAAGAAGATGTGTACTGATAAAGTGGTTGCAAAAGTTGCTGAAAGGAGGGAAAGGAATGCTCCAATGTATGGGGATGATGGAAATGTAGGTGGAAGCAAAGTTGATTATGGAGGTGAAAAAAAACAAACTACCATGAATGAGATATGGAAACCCACTGATAGGGAAAAATGTTGTGTCAAAATTTCTAGGTTCATTTATGGATGTGCTTTGCCTTTCAACATTGTGACAAGTGTATATTTTAAAGAGATGATTGATGAAATTTGTAAGTTTGGGAGTGGATTAAAACCTCCCACTTACTATGAAATTAGGAACACCTACTTGAAGAAGGAAGTGGAAGAGGTGAATGTGAAGCTTGAAGCCTACAAGAAAGATTGGAAGAAATATGGATGCACTATTATGTCCGATGGGTGGACCGATGGTAAAAGTCGAAGCATTACAAATTTTCTTGTTAATAGTCCAAAGGGAACTGTTTTCTTGAAGTCCCTTGATACATCAAGCATATTTCATAATGCTGAAAACTTGTACTTGATGTTAGATGAAGTGGTACAGGAAGTAGGTGAAGAAAATGTAATCCAAGTGTGCACGGATAGTGCCTCGGCTTATGTCAAAGCTGGGGAATACCTTATGAAAAATAGGCCACACCTCTTCTGGTCTCCTTGTGCAGCACACTTGATAGATCTTATACTTTCGGGCATTGGTGATTTGCCTCTCCCAAGTGAAACAGTTAAAAAGGCCAAGAAAGTAACTGTGTACATTTATAGCCACACGTGGGTATTGAGTCTCATGAGAGAGCACACTAATGGTAGGGAGTTAGCAAGGCCAGCCATCACTCGATTTGCCACAGCCTACCTGACATTACAAAGCATTCTTGATAATAGGGTTGGCTTGAGGAGTATGTTTACTTGCACGAAGTGGGAAGAGTCTCATTTTTCAACGAAGCCAGAGGCACTTGAGGTAATGCATATTATACTGGGGGATAAACAATTTTGGCCCGGAGTGAAGTATAGTATTAATTGTGCATCTCCATTGGTTCGTGTTTTGCGTTTAGTTGATGCGGATGATAGACCTCCCATTGGCTACATTTATGAAGCTATGGATCAAGCCAAGGAGAAAATTGCAAAGAATCTTGGGAAACAAGGAGTCGAGATACAAAAAAATATGGAATGTCATTGATGAAAGGTGGAATCTACAACTCCATCGCCCTTTACACGCGGCAGCATACTATCTTAATCCTCGTTTCCATTATAGTGACAACTTTTCAAGCGGATGAAGAGATCATGGATGGCTATTATGAAACAATTGAGCGCTTGATTCCATCGAGGCGAGAAAGGAATCTCATTGACCAACAACTTGATGTGTTCAGAAGAGGTGCTGGGACATTCGGGAGACAATCTGCCATTGAGGCAAGGATCACGAAACAACCTGGTATGTTTAATGTTTATTTAACTTGAACATTTCCATTGATTACATGTTTATGTCTTTTTACGTATTAAAATTATGATATTATTATTGTAGCTTATTGGTGGGAAAGCTTTGGAAGCCCATTGTCCGGAATTGCAAAATGTGGCCAAAAGAATTTTGAGCTTGACTTGTAGTGCTACGGGGTGTGAACGTTAATTGGAGCACATTTGATCAAGTGAGCAAAAAATTATTTTTTGTCTATTTCATATTTTAACTAATTAGTTGTCATATTCATATATGATGTAGATATTTAGTAATTTAATTTTCTAATATGTTATATGCATGGTAGATTCATACAAAGAAGCGAAATCGATTAGAACAAAAGCGACTGAATGCACTTGTATTTGTCAAATACAATCTTGCTCTTGACCAACGCCAACAACATAGGACACAAGGCACAGATCCCATTCTATTGTCGGAGTTAGATAATGACAATGAATGGATTGTGGAGCAAGAAGATCCGACACTCCCCAATGATACCTCATGGTTGGACATAGTAGATTGTTTCGTTGAGAATGAAGCGGAGCCAAGCCGAAAACGACGTCGTAAGTTAATAATTTATTACTTGTTTGCTTTATTTATTCAAATTTACTTCTATTTGTTTACTATAGTTAGTTACTATTTTTGAACTTTAATGTGAATAGGACCAAGAAATTTAACGAAGTCGACAAAGGGAAAAAACAAAGTCATTGAAGATGAAGATGAAGATGAAGAAGGTTGTGACTTGGAAGATGAGATTGATGTCATTGATAATGCAGACATTGCAATTATTGATGCAATTATCGATGAGCATGAAATTACTTCATGAAGGGATCAAAGTTGGAACCGGGGAAAGACTCTAATTTATAATTTAATAGTTATTATTGCTTAATAGTTTATATATTGCCTTTTGAGAGTCATTTTGTATACGCTTCCACACATTCTTGGGTATATTTTGCGTATAGGATAGAATGTTAGATTAGAATGAACAAGAAGTGTTGAAGTCTTATACTTTTTGGCAAGTGAAATATTTTACTTTTTGGCAAATGAAGTCCACTTTGCTCTACTATATTTTGTTTGTTTTTCTAGAATTTTCAAAAAGACTTGATAAAAGCAATATTCTGCACAAACAACAATATATTGGAAGTGATCAATTTTTTTGTAAATCTTCATCACACAAACAAAGTTGAACTTGGATTACATTCATTCATCTTCATTCTAATATTTCTCTTCAATCACAATAGTCCTTCTAAATGGTCATCTCATTCGCACCTGCCACATCTATTGCCCAACTTAGATAATTTGATCATGCTGAATTCACTTCGAGTTCCATGTAATTTTGAAACCTACAAAGAGTACAAATAATGTAAGTAAAAAGAAATGATATATCCCTAAATGAAGGAAAATAATAATATATATATATATATATATATATATATATATATATATATATATATATATATATATTATAATTAAAAAAATCTTACGATTTACGATACGATTTACGATTAAATCTAAAATCTTACACGTTACGATTTACAATACGATTTACGATTCACTAACATTGTATTTATCCTTAATGCCTGGTTGCGAATTGGTCCTTGTGTCTTGTTTCTGGTGTTTGAATAAATATTGAACCATTCTCAAAAAAATAAATACTAAAAGAAGAAACAATGCCACTAATATATAACTGTAACACTATGCAGTTAATAACGTGATATAACGCCGAAATAACTCATAACGGCACCGAGGAGGTAAGTTTTTTCATATATCGTTTGGACATAATGGATGGAGTTATAACGCATATACCGGCCGATATTTTAATAAAACGGTTTTTAAAAAAACCGCTATAACGTATCGGTACATAAAAAAAAAAAAAAAAATTTTTTACTAAACCTGTTCGATTTTTTCTCATTTGCAGATTCATGAAGATAGGGAAGGGAGCAGTCGATCGAAACAAAAGAAGAACAGAGAAGAGAAACGAAGGAAGAACCCTCAACCCAGTCCGCCACCGCCAGTCGATCGAGCCTCCTCCGCCCAGTCGATCGAGCCTCCTAGTTGATCGAACAGAGAAGAAGGTGCTACGGCTACCATAACCCTAGTCGATCGAACAGAGAAGAAGGGAAGAAGAGGAGGGAAGAAGAACCCTAGTCGATCGAGGACTGATCGAACCCTTGGCCCCCTTTTCGTTTTCGATCAATCATTCTGTAAGCGTAAGACTGTAAGTTTATTTGCTTTGCTTCTTCTGTTTTGCTTCTGATCCTTCATCTCTTTTGATTTGTTTTGTTCCTTTTTTTTTTTTTTTGCTAATTGCTTTGCTTCGAATTCGATTTGCAGATTTCTTTGCTTTGCTTCTTCTGTTTTGCTTCTGTTCCTGCTTCGAATTTGCTTTGCTTCTTCCTGTTTTGCTTCGTTTTTGCTAATTTTCCCCCTGTTTCTCTTCCTGTTTTGCTTCTCCTTTGCTTCGTTTTTGCTAATTGTTCTGCTTCTCTTCCTGTTTTGCTTCTCTTTTGCTTTGCTTTTTCATTTTTCATTCTAATTTTGCTTTTGCATACCATAAGCATAACTTATAATTGCAGATTTTGCATTAACAGTAACTTCATTCTCCTGTTTTGCATAAACTTTTGCTAATTGTCCCTGCTTTTGCTTCATTCTTCATTCTAACTTACAGTAAATTATTATTTTTATGTTTACTTTAGTCAGTTTAGTGATCAATTTTATTTGTGTATGATAGGTATTTCATGGAATCATCATCACGAGCTTCAAACTCTGATAGTCGGGTTGCCTCTACCAGCCGCATCAAATCTCATGAAGCCTAATTCCAACGACATGGCATGGGAGTGGGGACAATGCAGAAATGCCACTAATAAATCGTTGGTATGGTGCAACTTTTGTGGCAAGATGATTCATTCCTGGAATTACAAGATTTAAAGTTTTCTGCAACTTTTGTTGCAACTTTTCTGCAAACTTTTTAGTGAATTACAATTTCAAGTTTCAACAATTCCAATTTCATCAGTTACATCTGTTGTTCAACTGAAATTTATTGAGTGTGTTTGATAATGTAGATAACATAGTTCAGAGATTTAGTTGTGTTGGCGACTTGGCGTGCTGGGTGCTGCTGCTTGCTGGTGCTGCGAAGCCTGCGATCTCTGTAAGCTTCCCTTTAAATATTTGTCTATTCTGAAACAAATATGAACAATGATTAGTATTTAGTTTCAAGTTTATTGGCAATTTGGCAAACTAGCAATAACAAATTTATATTAAGTGATTTTTTTTTACTCTATAGTATATAATACATTAATATACTTAGTGGGGGTATAAAAATATATTTTAAAAAATAATTCGTTGTATACCGTTATATATCGTTATAGCTCGATATAATCCGATATAACTTATAACGCTCCTAGACCGTTATGAATCCGTTATCCGTTTTAACTGCATAGCTGTAACATGAGCGTTGCCAAGATCTAGTACCTCTTGCTGAAAATTTTCATGTTACCACGATTTGCATATGCTTTTTGAACCAAGTCGTCAAGATTCAATTATTTATTTTTTTCATCCAGCGCAAATCACTTTTGGAGGTGATCAAGCAGACGGTGCTGGACCATCTCACCAGGAAGTGTCCCCCACATGTGAGGCTGTATTCTTTCAGCAAAATAGGATGACAAGGTAGTTCTGAGAATGATCTAATATTGAGCATCAAGTGGTTCTGTTTTGATTTCTAAATTTTAGGTTCAAGTGGTTGGCCTGCTTTGTCGAACTCCCGATAAGGAAAGTAGACATGAATTATTACGACGAGTGGCTGGTGGAGGTGGTGTATTTCAAGGTGAGAAAGGTACAAAAGTTCAACTTCCTGGGGCAAACCTCAATGATATAGCAAACCAGGCTGATGACTTGCTGGAGGTAACTACCAACCAAGTAAAATAATGCTTTATTTGTTTATTTATTTTTTTATTGTGATGAATAGCTTTTTTTTTTTGTCAACATTACTATTACTTGTTAATCACCACATGATTAAATTTTCAGACAATGGAGTCTAGGCCCAACATTCCTGATCGAAAGCTTCTCTCCAGGCTTGTTTTGATAAGAGAGGAAGCTCGAAATATGATGGGAGGTGGAATATTGGATGAAAGAAATGATCGTGGTCTTACTACACTCCCTGAAGCAGAGGTTTGTACTTGCTTGTTTATAATTAATCAGGTTATAGGAGATTCAACTGTATTTTAAAGTTTTTATCACCCTGAAATCGTTAAGGGTGTCATAAATTTTTTTTTTTTGAAAAGCAAGCATGCCGTTGGTGGGTATAGAACCCAAGACGTGGGGTTTAAACCACCATAGCCTTAACCATCAAACCAGGTTACCATTGGCGGGTGTCATAAATATTACACCCTCAAATTTGATGTTTATTCATGTGACTGTGTTAAAAGTGATTTTACAATGTTGTTTACTGGGGCATAGATCTATAACCAAATAGGGGATTTAACGGTTATGGAAATGAATTGTTTAAAAAAAATTCAATATGTTTTAAGCCATGCAACTTCAAACATTTCTTTAACCTAATCCAACCAACGTTTCACCAAGAAGTGCCAAGTCCATAAATCATGCATTGTGTTGCATGTCAGACATGTTTAAGAACAATCGTTAAGCAAACTCTTTTGAGTATTTAAAATTTGTTACCAGTCCATGCAGTTGTTATTTATTCCTAGTTGTGGAAAATGGGCTTTAATATGAACACTCATGATGATATGATGCATGAAGTATTAACAGTTTGAAATGATGGCTTAAAATAATTATATTTTTTCTAAAAAAATAATAATTTGTAATTGTTTAATAGCCGATATTTGGTAGAACAATCAGTGGCAGATCCAGGATTTTAGTCCAGGAGGAGCGAAATGACAAATAATTATTAGTTATCAAGGGTGGAGCCAAAACAAAATTTCCTACCCGAACTAGTAACTAATAAAAAAATACAACTAAAAATACATTACATATATCAAATTGAATCCAGTGTAATCCAAGCCAAAATAAGATTACAATATCGATAACCTTAGCAAAGGCAAAAACAAGAATATATTACTAAATTCACAAAATAATTAGGATAAGTATTTAGTTGAAACTTAAAAAATTTGAAATTTGCTAACATAATAAGATTCTAATACAATTGCATAGAAAAAATGGTTTATGTCAGCCTCAAATTTTGTATGAATTGGCTAATGGCATATATTTTCATTGAATTATATAGTTATTATTTTATATATTAATTTCAAATATTTATTTGGGAGATTTTATACCACTTGTGAATAAACAATTTTTTTTAATGTTTGCAATTACATATAAAACTGCATTGAAAACAAAAAAAAAGTAGGGGCATGTCACAATGACAAAAATAGTAATTTTCAATAGCCATAAAAATAAAATCATACGCTCCACGGAGGACCAAAATAAGTTTTTATTAAACTAAATAATTTTTTAATGTCAACAATTACTAATAAAATTGCATTGAAAATATTAAAAAAAAAGTGTGCTCCAAGAGTATCGAACATGGTCGTTTACCAAATATGTTTAAACTTTCAAACCACTACACCAACAAAGAAATATTAAAGTAGTTGAATAAATAATTATAATATTGTATTATACATTATATAATTAATTTATGTAAAGGTAAATATTTATTAAAAAATATTTTGAAAGTTGAGGAGGGGGGGGCCTTGCCCTTTAATTGATCCGCCCCTTAAAACAATAACCAGTTACTGCACTTTGGAGATACATCACAATGTCCAACACCTTTTTGTTTTCTTAGACCCTACCTGTTAGGCCACGCACTGGCAATGGCACAAGCTGCTACACACTTGTAAAACTCCCCCCATGAAAACGGTCATTCTTTTGGCGTGAAACTATTCTAATTAATCTAAACGTAGGTAAACTTTTTGACGAAGCTAGTTGCTCTAAGACCTGGGAAAAGCTGTCCAAGAGATGATAAAAAATGTGATGCTAGGAAAAGATGAAGGTGCAGAAATCTCAGGCAATGGTGAGCAAGATAATGTCACAATGACAAAGATAGTAATTGTTCAATAGCCAATAAAAAAAATCATACGCTCCAAAGAGGGACCAAAAGTAAGTTTTTATTAACCTAAACTATTTTTTAAATGTCACAATTACTAATAAAATTGCATTGAAATATTTAAAAAAAAATGAGCTGCGAAGAGTATCTAAACTGGTCGTTTAACTAAATATTTAAACTTTCAACCACACCAAACAAAGCAGAATGAAGTAATGAATAAACAATTGTATATTGTAATTATTCGTTATATAATTAATTTTATGTAAAGCTAAGTATTTATTAAAAATATTTTGAAAGTTGAGAGGAGGGGGGGGGGGGGGGGGGGATTGCCCCTGGCTCCTTAGTAGATCCGCCCCTGAAAACAATAACCAGTTAACTGCACTTTGGAGATATATCACAATGTGCAACACCTTTTTGTTTTCTTAGAGCCCTACCTGTTAGGCCACGCAGTGGCAATGGGCACAAGCTGCTACACACTTGTAACACTCCCCATGAAACGATCATTCTTTTGGCGTGAAACTATGCTAATTAATCTAAACGCAGGTAAACTTTTTGACAAAACTAGTTGCTCTAAAACCTGGGAATGCTGTCCAAGAGATGATAAAAAATGTGATGCTAGGAAAAGATGAAGGTGCAGAAATCTCAGGCAACGGTGAGCAAGATAATGTCCATGGGAAACAAGCTTCAAGTGGAGTTGGAGGAAGAGTGAGTTCCATTATTATGGGAAGCAAAAGCTTTTGAGTTACTATTTTGTTTTCTTAGGAAAGTAATCATTCATAATGTGCATCATTGTAGAATATTGAAACTTTTATTGTAATTCCAGGCTAGTGTGAGTGGACGTAAACCACTTCCTGTACGCCCTGGAATGTTTCTTGAAACTGTTTCGAAGGTACTCCTTTCCATTCCTGTTCTTAATTTAAATCTTATGTAATGAATGTTATCTCGCTATCCAAAATTGGGAATGCGTTTAATTTGTTATTTGAACTTGTTAGGTATTGGGTGAGATCTATGCTGGAAATGTATCCGGCATCACAGCTCAGCATCTAGAATGGGTAAAAGCGCCATCCACTTCACTGTAACTAAAACCCAACAAATTGCTTTAAGAGGAACTGACACATTCTTTGCATGCAGGTTCATCGAAAGACCTTACAAATTCTTCAAGAAATAGCTTTTTAGCACTCCCAGCAGAGTGATAGTCTGATGAACCAATTATACGCGGTTCATAGGCTGTGAGGTTTGTATTCAAGTCTCATTGTCTGTAATTAAAATTTTGATAGGGGCTGATGTGTTCATGTGTAAGGAAAAAACAGAATTTTTTTTTATAGTTGATATATGTTACAAACACTATTGCATGTCCTTCAGAAACACTTGACAAGTCTTCACTAGCTAGAATTTACAAGGACCATCAGATAGTCATAGAAAGATAAAAATGGAAAAAGAACGCGAGTTTGATATGCCTTCATTTTTCATATGTTATAGTTCATGCCCACTTGTAGCAAGTTCTTGTTAGGAATCTGTAGGTTAGCAAATCCTTGCCTGAAATTCCTCCTTAAGAAATCATAGGCATAATCCACAATGAACTTCTTCAGAAACAAGAATCTTCGCTGGCTTTCACCTCACTGTGACCCAACATGTAAACAACTCCAAACCTCCTCGATTTCTCCAGGAATTGTATCTCCTCTTCTGCTAAGTCTGTACTATCTAGGTTCATTGTCTCTTCCTTATCCTTGCCCGAGTTTTCCCAGCTCT